>CM041779.1:159576404-159623203 GCA_023374045.1 Limonium bicolor
AGTGTTTCGGTTCACTTGTGCAGTTATTAATCTAGTATATGGAAAGATGTATGATATCAACAGGAGTGTGTAAAAAAAAAAGAAAGAAAGAACTACAACAGTGTGTTACTCCGGAACAAAACCACCAGGAGACATGGATGACAAACATCTCTGTGCATATAGGCTGGTACGTCTTAGTATTACAAAGACAAGTGCAAAGAGCACTAAGTACTAACAGTAGCCAAATGTCATATTACATCTCAAACTGAATGTCAGTGAGAGAAGACACACGTATTTATGCTAGTGATCCAAACCAGTGGATTCACAACAATGGAAAAAAAAGAGGCAATTGAGCCTATGATTCATGGGTCTGCACCTCATACGGAGCGAGTGGGCCCATAAGAATGAACTTGGGAGAGAGCACAAAAAGATCAGTGCCTCATCTTTTATATATTGTGGAGCCCAGAAGGGCTGAGTCATACCCATCTCTCTGATATGAGGATAAACCACGTTGGTGAACTCTTTGAGAGCCAAGTATCCAGCGCTCCTTGTTGAGCGGTTTATTGTATATTTGTGGGGTACGGGGGCGTAACCCTTTTTAAGGGGGTAGAGCCTCTTGCTGTGCACATGTGTGCACTAAATTTTGTTTGATTAGTATGCATTGCATACAAAGAATTGGTGGTGTGCGGGGCATACGAGGTTTGTTTGGGTTGGTATGTGAATTATTTAGTATGCATGGCATACAGTGAATTGATTTTGTTGGTTATGGTTGGTACGCGGGGCGTGCGTTGTTTGGTTTGTTTGTGTGATGTACACTTGTATGTATGTATCCTACGAGATACCTGTATGAATGTTGTGTCTACACCATGTGTATATCACTTTTCTTATGCTATCTGTGATATGTATTCATATTGCTTTATAGAATGATTACATATGTATCGCCTAGATACGAAATGAATCATTAGATATGGAATGTGGAACAATGGAATGTTATGGAAACCTTAGGGAGGTTGTCAGGGTTGGTAGAACTGATAGGAATGATGGTGCTGATGGATCACCTATATCCTATATGATTGAACTAACGCCACAACGTGATGGCTATGTGCTGTATAAGCACAACACGATGTGTGTAAATGATATATCACATAGATATACATTATGGGAACAATGAGTAGTTATACATTTATATATACTTACCTATTTGATTAAGAGACTTCGGGACAAAGTCTTTTTAAGGGGGGTAGACTGAAATACCCCAAATTAATAAAACATGGATTAAATATTTAATCACATTAATTAAGGCCTAAACATGCCTTAAAAGTCAACTGAGAACAACAGTGGTCAACACAAAACAAGATGTTGCACCCTTTGACTGTTAAGGGTAAATAAATACCCAAATGAACTTCTTAGGACCTAAAAATTTTTCCTAAGTTTATTAACATAATATTAAACATATTATAACCATTGGACAACACTCCAACACAAAGAACAAGCACTTTCATGCCTCAAGGTCAAAAAGGGCAAAGATGTACTCTAAGAAACCTTAAAGGTATAATGACCTTTAAATGATATAAAATTGAGTTACATGATCAAATATCATGTAAGGTACACAACAAGACCGTTGTCAAAGAAAACCAAGCTCAGAAACACCAGGCAACACAAAATGTGCGCTAAAACTCCTTAAAGCACGTTTTTGTGAAATTGTCTTTTAAATTGGTTTTAAATGAGCTAAAAGGTTATAAATACCTTTAAATATAATAAAATATCATATTATATGATATTAGGAATTTAATTCCAGAAATTTACGAATTTTTACAAAATTAATATTAAAATATTAATAAAACCCTAATGTGGGGCCCGTTTGGGTCAACATTGACTAAGTTGGTCAATGTTGACCATTGACCACGAAATGGACTACATAAAATCAGATGAATAAGTCTCTTAACAGACCAAGAGACAAGTCCCATGTGACAATTAATTATAGTCCTTTATTTTAGCATAAAATAACAAAAAAAGACATACTTTACCTTATAAAACAAAAAAGGTGGGCTCCACTTACCTTTCCCATGTGAGCCAGCTGATTTGGAGCCTCCAATTGCTCCTCTTTTCCCTTGCATTTCGTGGCTCCATGTAGGAACAAGACAAGGAGAGTGACTCACCTTACATTAAATGAATTAAAGTAACATATTTACTCCATTTTCAATCAAAATTTGAATCAATCAAGCCCTACCTTTCTTATCTTCAACGGCTGCCCCCTCCTCTTGTCTCCACTGATTGAGCTTCAATTATCCAACTCCAATCAGCATTGATGAGTCATCAAACCAATAATGACCTAAAATATTCAAAAAAGTGCTTTAAGGCAATAATAGGTCTTTCCCCTTCATTCCTTCCTCTTCAGCCGAGATGGCTCACCCCTTGAGCTCTCTTTGGCTCCCCTCCACCGTAGGTAAGGTTCCCAATCACCATTGATGAGATCTCAAGCTCTAGGTAAGCTCTTAAGGCATAAAAATGCCCATTTTCTTCATCTTTCTTTCCTTTTTCGATTGATCTACCTCCAACCTTTTCTATACATCTATGTAGAGTGTTTTGGAGGTTAAAGGAAGGTTCAATCTCGTTCATAACCAGATCTAAGGAGGAAAGTTCAAGTCTTGACCATTTAAGGTAAAAATGTGCTTTAAGCTCATAACTTTTGATTCCCTTCAAGTTCGGCTGTGAAACTTTGGTCATAGCCTCATCTTCTTCTCCTTCTCATGTAGAATCTGTTGGTTAGCCATTTGGAGCAAGGGTGGCCTAGATCCAAAGGAAATACCCTCTTTTAAGGCATTTTTCCAAGGTAAAACCTAATAACAAGGTAGCTTGTTGAGATCTAGCTATTTCCTATGTCAATATGGTGGATCTAACACCTTGTGGTGTGTTTGATTCAGGTCGAAACCATCTTGAACTCTCCTTGCACTCTTAAGGTAATTTTGCCTTAAATCTTACATTAAATTACTTCTTATGGTTAGATCTTGCTTGGAGACTAACTAGGCCTTGTTTTCTGTTTGAAAACATGTAAAACAAGCTGTGGAGAATTTCTACTTAAGGTGGCCGAACCAAACAAGGATTACCTAAGCTAAATCAAGGTATAAATCACTTAAACATTAACTTTGCTAAGTTAATGTGTTCTTAAACTACTCCTAATTAAATTTCCGTGAGTGAAGGGTAAAATAAGGTCTTGATTGACCTTAAAATGTTTAAGGAATGGTTTAATAAATTTTATAACTAATTAAACAAGCATAATTGTCAAATTTAAGACATTATGTGGAAGTTTGGTAATTAAATGGAAAGTGTGTGGTGAGGCCGAGAATTAAGGGTATATTTTGGGACATTTATGTGTAATTTATTTTGTGAGCAAATGTTTGTAATAAGGCCATGTATTTTAGGCCATTTTATTTATGCATTTACAAGCTTTTAATTAAGTTTAAGTAGTATAAATGCATTACCGAAAATAAATGGGGTATTAGGTGTAATTAAATTAAATTTAAGGGCTTTAGAAAAATAAAGCCGAAAATTAGAGTTAAAAAGGAGTTAAAATAAAGTTATAAGATTTTATAAAGTTTTGGGGTTAAATGGTGAATTTTAGAAAGTTTGGGTACTAAACCGTAATTATAAGGAATTGGTGGTCAAGGAAATTTAAGGGTGATCAACATTGACCATATGCTAGGTTTTGACCAAAGTAAATAAGTTAGATAACTTATTTAAGGTTTTATAATAGGTTATGTATTTAATGGTAATATTTTTATAACATATGTGGTGAATATGTTATTACCGAAAATTAAGGGTGTAAAATGGTATTTTAAACACCCATGGGCTATTAGGAATTTTTAGAATTTAATTGGTGGATTTTGGAATTAAAATAAACTATATGTATAATATATAGTTATAATGTCATTATGACACTTTGGAGAAAAATAGATGGTGGAATGGTAAATATTGAAAGTATATGGGTTAATAAGGATATTTATAACCCTTTGGTGGAATTTGGAGATTTTTAGAATTATTAAGAGAATTTAATAAGTTATGTGTATAAATATAGTTTTAATGATATGGTAAACTATATGTTATAAATAGGGCCAAATGGCAATTATAGAATAGCACAAGGGCTGTTCGAAATTTACAAAAAAATAACCATAGGTTATACTCTTTTATAAGTTAGAAATGTTGTATTGAATGGTATATATAACATGGTAAAAAGAAAGGGGTGATTTGGTAAATAAAGGAAATTATGGTTTAAGGAAAAGTATAAGGTTTAATATATGCCTATGAGGCAATGTACAATAGTTTTGTATAAAACTATAGGTTATGGGTTAAAGGAAATAAAATATCATACCAAATGATATTAGCATTTTGGTATAACATTACATAATGTCATGTGGTCAAAAAGGGAATTTAAATAAATTCAGGGGCTATACGAATCAATAAGAGTTGGAAAATGAATTTTAGACTATGGTCTACAATGTCATAAATGTTATGACAATTATATGGTATTAAAGTGGTTTAATGGAATTAGTATAAGGAAGGGTACTCACATAAAATAATGTGACAAACTATAAATAAATGGGATTTATAAGCTAAGGTGTTTATGGAATAAACCTTAGGAGTTGTAATTATACAACATAAAATGTTACATGTTAGGATAATAATCTTAATATAAGTTGTATAATATAATACAACTAATGGGAATAATCATCTAATAAAGATGATAAAGTGTAACATAAAATAAAGAGTCTATGAAACTCATGAGAATTACCTACGTGGTAAAATATATACATACACGAGAATAATGTATATAATGTGGATATATATATTTTGGTTGAAAACCATATGATTTAATGGTGGTGGTTATTTAAAAAATAAATAAATATAATTACGAACTATAAGTTATGAATTTTAGAATGCAATATAATATAAGAATGCATGCATACATGCAACTACAGGTTACGTACCTAAACTAGATGTGGATAAGATTAAAAGGAATATAAGGAATTAAACTTAACAGTTGAAATAGTTTTGACGTACGCGTTTTAAGTAACAAAGCCGACTGTTTTAGAGAAACCCATAACAAAACTGTAGAAAACAGGGGTGAACTGTCGGGGTTACTTATAATTCGGAAATACCGGATGTAGTTAGTCATGGAGACTGACTTATAGTTTTTATTACCGTTTAGAGTATACTTCTGACAAGGACGCTTGACGAGCTAACGGACTACACGGAGCGTAGGATCTTGCTGATTCATACTCCACCGTAATACAGTCAGGGTGAACGGTATGTAAAGGGGTTTGCCGAGTTGACCTAAGGTTGCTCCTTGGGCTCGGATTTGGTTGATATAACTTGTATGTTGTTATGTGTCTCTGGTTGTCTCTGAGGACTTCCTCAGTTCAGGCTTCTGTGTGATCTGTGATAAGATTGTTTGTCTGAATGTGATAATTAATATGCATGAACTGTATATTTATAGCTGCTTATTATTTACTGTTGTTGAGTTAACAGTATTGGTTCGTATATATGAACCTATATATATAAAACGAACTAGCGGCTATGGTGCTATCTTATATGCAATATAAGGAACGTAAGTAAAACGTTGTAGCACTATGATAATAACATATACATATTATTTGAGACTTTTGTACGGAGCATTGGCCTTTTCTATACGCCGCTCTCGTATCTAGCACTGGATCCCGAGTTTACAGACTCCGGATTGGACTAATGACCTTAGTCTGCTGTGTTAGAAAATTTGGTAATGCGATGCGATGGTATAATTAAATTAATTAATGGAATGGAAGTAAAGCCAAGAGGATGTGGCTCTTGGTGCGCGCTGTGATCACAAAAATGATATCAGGATGTCCGCGTACGGGTCCGTAAGTATCAAGAAAATTTCCCGTGAGCTAGAATGGCTCGTTGGTCGGAGACTCTACCGTTGAGTGGCTACTGCCGTGGGTGACCCACCATAATATATGGGTAACTAGAGACATGTCGTTTTAACGAGACATTGTCACTAGGTACAACTGAACAACTAAAACAATTGAGACTTATACAGTGGCGAACAATACTATGGACGAGACTTGATACTTGTTTATTAATCTCGTTATTTCGCTTTGTTGTTCATTGGTTATACTTGTGGTTATTTTTGTGTGTTGATGGTTGGATGGAGCCTACAAGGCTAAGGTGAATTAAATAAGAAAACTGTACGCTACGGCGAATGTACATTGTACATTACATTGTTATTACTCGATACGTTCGATATATAAATGTTGTATGGAATATTAAATGAATGTTTGGATATTTGGACGGATGATTGAATGTTTATGGATATTTGGATGGATGGTTGGATTTATTATGCATGTTTGTTACAGTATTGAATATATCTGTAAAATGGTAAAGCATGTAACCAATCTAATAACAAGATGGTTAAAATGACAAGTGGCCATTAGGGTCCAGGCCCGGCATACTCAGCGTCTATCGCTGATACTACACTCATGCAGGTTGTTGATCATTGTCGGAGCTGAAGAGCAGGAACAGGGTAATTGGAATTTGGTATTGTAATGAAGATGGTGTATGGTCTTATGGTAAGGTAAAGTATTTTTCAGGATTGGGTAGACGCTCACTTGTCGATGTTCATGGTGATGGACTTAGTGTGATGTATAGAAGTTTCTCGTTATCACTGCGGTTAGCAGTTTATTTGTATTGGAAGTTGGATGTAGTTTGGCTGCGTTGCTCGCATGGGCGAGTAATGGCCGGTGACACCCGAGTGAGTTTTGTAATTGTTATTTATTTTCCGCTGCGAGACGTTTTTAATTATTGCTACGTGAGAGATTATATCGTGTTTGTGGTGAGGGGTGTTACAGAGACCAGTAGAGGGACCAAAGTTGTTCAAATCTACATTTTAAGGTAAAAACATACCTTAAGCTCCTCAATCTTCCATGCGGTTTTCTTCCTTCAATTTTTATGAGTTTATACACTCATAATCTTCATATTTTCATACTCATTCAGTTGGTTAGTCATTTGGAGCAAGGGTGACCAAGATCCAAGAGAAATACTCTCTTTTAAGGCATTTTTCCAAGGTAAAACCTAATAACAAGGTAGCATTTCGAGATCTAACTATTTCCTATGTTAATGTGGTGGATCTAACACCTTGTGGTGTGTTTGGTTCAGGTCGAAACCACTTAGAACTTCCCTTGCATTTTTAAGGTGATTTTTGCCTTAAATCTTACATTAATTATTCCTTATGGTTAAGCTCAAGCTTGGAGTGTAATCATATCTTGTTTTTGTGTGTTAAACATGTCTAAATCATGAGGTGATTTTTCCTACAAGTGGCCGAGAGCATACAAGGCATAATCAAGGTATAAACACCTTAAACTTATGATTTTTACAATTTTTAAGCACATATATATATATATATATGGCCGAGAGTGAAACTTCAAATATAGGTCATATTGACCTAAAAATGGAAAAAAATGGCTAAGATAAATTAAGCTAGTCATTTAAGAGATTTAATTAACATAATGGTCAAATTATGACATTATGTGGAAAATAATTAAACCTAAGTGAGGCCGAATACATATGCTATATTTTGAGACATTTATTGTGTAATTTATTTTGCAAGTTCAAGGTTGTAATAAGGCCATGTCATTAGGCCATTTTAATTTAAGTTTATAAGCTTATTTAGTTTATTTATGCTTATGATTAAAATTGGGGCCAATTCGTAATTACTAGGAATTTAGAAAGCCGTGGGCTTAATTTAGAGCAATTTAGGGTTTTTAAATGAATTTAATAAAAATTATAACATTTTATAAAGTTTTGGGTCAAAATTGTAAAAATAGAAAAGTATAGGTTATTATTTGTAATTACCGAAAAATTGGTTCCCATTTGGTATTAGGAGTCAAAGTTGACTATATAGGAGGCTTTGACCAAGTTTAAAAAATTTAATAAATTAAAATACTACCTTATAATAAGACACTTATTAAATTGTAAAAGATTTATAAGTCTTGGGGGTAGTAATGTGATTACCGAAACTTAAGGGGCTAAATGGAGTTTAGTGAAGTCCTTAAGTTATTAGAAATTTTTAGAAGTTTATTTGGTCAAATTTGGAGTTCATATGAATTATATAAGTATAATATATGATATTTCATAACATTGTTACAAATAGATAACAAATGTATAGAAACCGAGAATTAAAAGGAGTATAAGGTTAGGAATAACATTTATAACCTTTTGGTATAGTTTGGTAATTTTTGGAATCATATATAAGGTTTTACAAAGATATATGTATAATATATAGTTGAAATGGAATTAGGAAACTATGTATTATAAATTGGGATTGAATTGTGATTTTATAGAAGTTTAGTGGTTATAATAATAGTCGAAAATATGAGGGGCTATTTGGTATTTTACAAACAAAATATGACTATAGGTTATAATTGTTTTAAATGACTTAAATGTCATAAGATATGTTATATAACAATAATGTAACCTTACATTAATTAAGTGGTGGGTTTTGTAAATATTTAAGGACATAGGTGCTGTTCGAAAATATTAACATTTTTAAATGGAATTTATAATATGGTTTTTAATGTTATAAGAGTTATAACATTTATAATATAAGAGATATTCATTAAAAAGAATGAATATAGATTATAAGACTTACCATATAATAAATAAGTTCCATAACACACATATATAAATAAATATATATAATGGTGTAGAAAATATGATTTGGTTCAATAATTATAAATTATCATAATTAAAATGATAGTAGATAAGGAGAAAAGAATTATAAACATTAGATATCGAAATTCTAATGTTAGAAGTATACATGGAATAATAAGGATTTTAAATAATTAAAAGTATAGTTACAAATGAATTATACCACATTGAAGTTAAAAAAAAAAGAGAAAAGAAAAGAGACAAACCTTAGAAAAATAAATACTAAGGTGAGATGTATAGTGCATGACAAAGGATCACACATACAATAATGAAACAAACTGTATGATGTACAAACAAACATTAAGTTACATGCGATAATAAGTTTGACAACAACTATACTAAAATACAAACAAGACTACGCATGTAATATAACACTTTCTCCCGATCTCGAGTTAAACCTAAAACCCGACAAACATTGATAGTTAATAACGGGGGTTAACCGGGAGTTGTTAGTGACGGTACGGGGTACCGTAGAATTGTGTTGTTATACGGTATGCTGATCAGTAACATTATGTATTGTTTAGATTGTTAGAGACTACACAAGGAGCATAGGATCTTGCTGATTCATACTCCACCGTAATACATCGGGGTGAACGGTATGTTGTTATGTGTCTCTGATTGTCTCTGAGGGCTTCCTCAGTTCAGACTTCTGTGTGATCTGTGATAAGATTGTTTGTCTGAATGTCTAATTAAATATGCATGAACTGTGTATTTATAGTTGCTTATTACTGTTGTTGAGTTAACAGTACCGGTTCGTATATATGAACCAATAAATATAAAACGAACTAGCGGCTATGGTGTTATCTTATATGAAATATAAGGAACGTCAGTAAAACGTTGTAGCACTAGGATAATAACATATATATATTATCCGAGACTTTTATACGGAGCATTGGCCTTTCTATACGCCGCTCTCGTATCTAACACTGGATCCCGAGTTTACAGACTCCGGATTGGACTAATGACCTTAGTCTGTTGTGTTAGGAAAATAAAAATGGTAATGCGATGCGATGGTATAATTAATAAAAGAAGGAAAGGAAAGCCAAGAGGATGTGGCTCTTGGTGCGCGCTGTGATCACAAAAACGATACCAGGATGTCCGCGTACGGGTCCGCAAGTATCAAGAAAATTTCCCGTGAGCTAGAATGGCTCGTTGGTCGGAGACTCTACCGTTGGAGTGGCTACTGCCGTGGGTGACCCGCCATAATATATGGGTAACTAGAGACTTGTCGTTCTAATGAGACATTGTCACTAGGTATAACTGAACAGTAATACAGTCGAGAATTATACAGTGGCGAACGATATTGGTTCCTATACCATGGACGAGAATTAATACTTGTTTATCATTCTCGTTGTTTTCGCTTGATTGTTCATTGGTTATACTTGTGGTCACATTATACTTGTTGATGGTTGTGTTATTTGTATGGATGTTACTGTTAATTGTTCTACAGTCTTAAATATTAAAACGGTATTGCATGTAATGAACCTCATGCTCTCGACCAAATAATTGGGGGGTCTTTGGGGGCATGACGGGGAATGTGATGACATACTCAGCAGGGGCTGATTCCATACCACAAACCATCTTTATTTCAGGTGAATAGCTGGTGGGTCGCAGCGAGGTGACCATTGTGATAGTACGGTTGGTTTAGACTTGGTACGGTGTGATACTCAGGTGGTTTTGGACTCGGGTTGTCTAACCGAGGTGTATTTGTTTTAGATGCTCACGGTCTGTAATAATTGTTGATGTTAGATTTGTTTTAAATTGTTTAAGTACTGCTATCTATCTCTTGTGGTCACTGCGGGAATACGTTTCGCAAGTTGATTATCAGGTAAATCGTTATCACCCGTATGGGCGTGTGATGACAGTGACACCATTAGGGCGATAGTTATTATTTTACCGCTGCGAGATATTATTGTGCACGACATTTATAGGATTATTAGGAGCCGAATTAGTGGGGGTGTTACATTACCATCTTCAGCTGGCTGGTTTATCCAAACACGGTGATGAACCCATATCTGAATCCTACAACTGGGTTAGAAACCTTGTTCATTCTTTAGCCGGTGCTGGCTACACAGTTTCCAACAAAGAAATTCAGACATACTTGTTGCACGGTTTACCATCAGATTACAACCCCATTTCCACTATTATCTAGTTTGGTAGAGACCAACTTGCTCCCTTTGAGATATTGATCCACTTATTGTAGTATAAAGCTACCATCACTCAACAATCTCAACAACTTGCCCAGACTATTAGTGTAAACTTCACTACTACAACCACTTCTACTTCTGCTGGTCATAATCTAGTTTCAACAACAGAAACAAAGGTGGTTTTAACAATAGAGGCAGAGGAAACAGGGGGTGTGGCAGGAACAATTATTATGGGCAAGCTAGAGGAAATTCTTTTTCAGGTCGTGGACATGGACATTTTTTCTCAGGCAAGGTTGACAACAGGCCTTAGTGTCAAATATGTACAAAGAAAGGTCATGAAGCTAAAGGCTATTACCATTGGTTTAACTATTCTTACCAGTCATCCCCACCAAACTCATTCACTGCTAACTCTACTGCTTAGAGCCCAGTTTCTACTGCTTTAGAGTGGCTGCCTAACACAACAGCCTCTCATCACTTCACTAGAGATTTTTCCAAATTGAATATTTCTGCTAATGACTAAATGACACTGAGTCAATCTCTCTAGGTGAAGGTTCTATGGTTCCTATATCTCATTAGGGTATGGGCCATATTGTTACTCCTCACAGAACTTATAAACTTAACAATCTGTTTCACAGTCCCTTATTGCATAAGCATATAATTTATGTCAACAAGTATTGTGTGGATACCATTTCGAATTTCACCCGCATTGTTTTCTTTTGAAGGATTGTCAGAGTCACAAGGTTCTTCTTCAAGGACCGGTTAGGTAGGGAGTTTATGTCTTTCCTCAGCCTACTACTACTTCTCCTACAACTACTCCTCAGTTAAATACAAGTGTGAAAGCCACACCCACAATCTGGCATTGGAGATTGGGTCATCCGTCTGCTGCTGTTACTAAGCACACCATAAATAAATTTAGCTTGCCTGTTGATTCCTCTACGACTATTCAGTTTTGTAATGCTTGTTGTGTTGGAAAAGCACATGACTTACTCCATTTTACTTCTTATTCTATATCTACAAATCCCTTTGAACTTTTATTTATGGATCTATGGGTGTCTGCTTATACTACTTATGTTGAGGGATACAAGTTTTTTCTGTTAATAGTGGATGATTGCACCAAATACATGTGGCATTTCCCCCTTTGACTTAAGTATGAAGTTTCTCAAGTTTTCTCCACTTTTACAAATCTGGTTGAAAATTATTATGTGTATAAATTATTATCAGTTCAAACTAATGAGGGAGAAGAGTTCATTGCATTGGCAGGATTTTTCAGTAACAATGGAATTCTCCATCGACTCACTTGTCCACATTCTCATCCACAAAACGGTTCATTTGAAAGGAGGCACATGCATGTTGTGGATAAAGGTATTACCTTACTTCCCCAAGCCTCAATGCCTCTTACTTTCTGGTCTTATTCATTCAGAGCTGATGTTTATCTGATTAATAGAACTCCTACTGTTGTTCTAAACCACAAAACTCCCTATCAGTCTTTGCTTGGCCAGGATCCTAACTATCATTTTCTCAAAACTTTTGGATGTGCCTACTACCCTAACCTACTGCCTTATCAATCACATAAGCTCTCACACAGATCTGTAGCATGTATTTTCTTTGGCAATTCTACTCAACATATAGGATATTTATGCTATGATCTAAACCATGCCAAAATGTACATTTCACGTGATGTTATTTTTGATGAAACATTCTATCTTTTTGCTCACAAAAAGCCCACACCATCTGAGTCTAATCTCCATACTTATACCCTCCTCATACCTAACACCACCTCAAATGACTGTCCACCTCCTCTTCCTCCTTTGCTTTCTGAATCTTCACCATATTTATCCATAGACATAAGACCCTCATAAGAAACTTCACTTGGTGTCTCTCAGTCTCTGTTTTCCCCTCACCTTTACACTCTGCTAGCTCCTCTTCTTCCCCAATCACTTCACCTCCCACTGTGCCCACACAAAGTTCCTCACCTTCCCCCTCTGATGCTAACCTTTCATCTTCTCAGCCTGAATCTCCCCCTCATGACCTACCTTCTACCAACATCCATCCAATGGTTATGAGAACTAAAACACATTCTCTTAAGCCATTGCAACACACATATGGGACAGTTAATTATCAATTCCATACCACTGCTATTTCTTAGATTCCAGAAAATCCAACTTTTAAGCAAGCTCTTTCTCATCAGGAATGGGTCAATGCTATGACTCAAGAGTTAAATGCTCTAGAAGAAAATAACACTTGTAACTTAATTCCTTATGATCCTACTATGAATTTATTGGGAGTTAAGTCGGCTTTCGCACTAAAAGAGTTTCAGAAGGTCAGATAACAAGGAGAAAAGCAAGGTTAGTTGCTCAAGGGTTTTCCCAAGCATATGGTTTTGATTACATAGACTTTCAGTTCCGTTGTTAGACAAGTCACAATCAGAATGGGTCTCTCTATTGTTGTGCCTCATATGTGTCCTATTAAGCAACTGGATGTCCAAAATGCTTTTTACACGATGATTTAAAATAAAAAGGTGTTTATCAAGCAACCTCCTGGTTTTAAAAATCCTAGATATCCTAAGCATGTTTGCAGACTCAAAAAATCTCTTTATGGGTTAAAACAATCCCTTAGAGCTTGGTGTGCTAAATTGAGCTTTGTGGGTCTTGGCTTCTCTATCTCAAAATCCGATGCTTCCCTCTTTGTTTATGCTCAGTCCAACATCCAATGTATGTTTTGGTGTATGTTGACGATATTTTAGTCACTGGCTCTTCTCAATCATTGTTACAACATTTTACAGCAGCTTTCAAAAAGTGCCTTACCTATTTCGGAGATGGGGGATCTCAAGTTTTTCCTAGGGGTATCTATTCTAAGGACATACAGAGATTGAAGTCGTCTCAAATGCAGTATATAAAAGACATACCTGCAAAAACTGCAATGCAAACTTCCAAACCAGTTTCAACACCTATGTCCCCTTCTGCTACCCTAGACAACATAGACTCCCCTCTCTATGATAATTCATCTCTCTACATAAGTATTGTCGGTAGTTCACAATATTTATCATTCACGCGGCCAGATCTAACATTCGCAGTAAATAGGGTGTGTCAATTTATGCACTCACCTCGACAAGTGCACTGGCAGACAGTGAAGCGCATCCTTCGCTACCTCAATCACACCAAAAGCTTGAGTCTCTTTTCTTCTCAACTGCTCTTTGTGCTTACACAGACACGGATTGGGCAGGTTCCTTGACAGACCTCCGTTCGACTGGTGGGCATCTCGTGTTCCTTTCGCATCTGATTTCCTGAAGTTGTTGCAAGCAACCAACCGTAGCCCGGTCGTCGACTGAGGCTAAATATCGGGCCCTTGCTAACGGTGCTGCAAAATTACTTTGGCTCCAGCAGCTCCTCATGGAATTAGGGATTCGACTGCGATAACCCCCAACTCTATATTGCGATAATCTGGGCGCTACTTTTCTCTCTTCAAATCCCGTTTTTCAGAATCGAATTAATCATGAGGATTTGGACTATCATTTGTGAGAGAAAGGGTTAAAATGTGGGCTTTGGACATTCCTCATCTTCCTTCTCTTGGTCACATTGCGTATACCTTAACAAAACCCCTCTCTACTTTGTTGTTTGTGTCTTTACGGTCAAAGTTGCCTTAAAAGACCAGTTTGACTCAAGGGGGCATAATAGTGAATAGGTTAAGTTAGTAGCCAAGAATGGTTCCAGGCCCATTTACTCATAGTTATTATTCTAATAATATGTATAGGTCCAGTATTGTCTCTTTACAATATATGTCTTTTACTGATTTAGATCCTTACTATAAATAGGATCTTTTCTACGCTGAATACAATGACATGTGAATACTTTAAACCCTATTCCTCATTAAACCCTACTATAAATAGAGAGCGTCCATCAAATGTACATTACAATACAATAGAATGTACAACGTTTTCAGAGCTTCCAATTCTCCTTAGTCAGACTTCACTCGCGAAGCTCAGTGCTTGCTAAACGGGGAACCCTCTAAGCCTCTTCTTTCAAGGACATCGAGCTTTGAGCTCGAACCCCTGCCCTGCATTTTTCTCTTATCGATCCCATCTTTTTGTGTGGCCGGTATCAATCTTCTGTTCAAATGCAAGCACAATACAAATTATCTCGCCCTTTATATGTCTACACTTGCTCGCCAGAAAAAGTTCATCTACGTCAAACGCTGCATATCCCTCATAATTTCAATTTCTCGATTAACATTTGGTTAATCTTTACAGTCTGTCTTGGCTACAATACATCCAGAGCACGGGCGCTAATTTTTTTTTTCACGCGTTGTTGTTTTTTTATTTTTTTCTTTTTATCATAAAAACTTTAAATTATTGTAACTTTTAATATATAAGTCTAAAATGAAAAACAATTATACCTTTGTTCATCTAAATTCAAGCTCTTCAAAACAAGACCAGTCCTGGATATATTTTGACAACTTAAAAAAAATTATTTTTACATGTATGGAGCAAAGAACGTAAAAGAAAACTCGTACAGATTGTCATACAAACCTGTACAAATGTTCACTAAAACATATACATCCTCACGTAAATACATGTACATCCTCGCATTAAAAACATATAGACGAATAATTAAATTGTACATCCTTAAATTAAAACATGTACATATAAGGAAGAACACTTGTACAGACGGTCATACAAACATGTACAGATGTTCATTAAAACATATACATTCTCATAATTGAACATGTAAATTCTCACATTTGAACATGTACATCGTCACATTAAAACATGTACAAATGTTCACTAAAACTAGAGCTGTCAAAATTTGACTCAACCCGAAAATCCGTCCGTTTTATCCGAACCTGAAACCCGACCGAACCCGAAAATATTTAAATATAATAAACCCGAAACCCGATTGGGTAAAACCCGAAATGACCCAAAAAATTTATAACCTGAAATAATAGTAATTAAAAATTAGCCAAACTCGAATAACATGAAATAATAGTGACCATAAATTGTCCCAAACCTGAATGACCCAAATAAATATGACAAAAAATATGATTTAAACTTATTATATCCGAATGAAATTCAGGATAGGCATTGTATTGAAAGTTCTGTAATCTATATGTTGTATATTCTTATAGAAATTAGGTATATATTTATATTATAAATTTTTCAAGAAATATTAACCATGACCCGAAATAACCGAAACCCGATTCTATCTGACACTATTACAACCCGAACCCGAAATGACCCGAACCCGAATGACCCGAACCTAAAATGACCCGAAAGTTTAATGACCCGAACGGATATTGACCCAAAAAGATATGACCCAAAACCCGAACGGATAACCCGTTTGACAGGCCTAACTAAAACATGTACATCGTCAATTTAGTGTATCATCGTATACATGTAAAAATAATTTTTTTTAAAAGTTGTCAAAACATATGCATGACTGGTCTTGTTTTGAAGAGCTTGAATTTAAGTGAACAATGATATAATTTTTTTATTTTGACTTATATATTAAAAGTTATAACAATTCAAAATTTTATGATAAAGAAAGAAAAAAAAACTAATAAAAATCTGTTTTTTTTAAAAAAAAAAAAAAAAAAAAAAACAAAACGGCGCGCTCCCTCCAGCTCTATCTCCTCCCTTTCATTTTTCTTGCTTTAATTTGACTTTAATACCGCTATCTTGGCTACAGTCAGCTGGAGGCAAGAATTTGCCCACTCTTTAACTCCTTGTTAATCACCTGAACCACAGTTTTCACTGGTACATTAATATCAAACATTGGTATCTTTTCCTTCGCTTTACAACTGCGAATCGGTGCCCCCTTTGGCTATGGAGTTGAGAGAATATTTCTTCGGTTGAAAAAAGAGAACTTCTATCTTGTCCTATCAGTTATGAATTTTAATTCCGCGCGCAGAACTCGCCGCATCTTTGTAATATCGGTTCTCAATCGTTGTGAGTGAGTGAACTTGTATTCCATCGTGGACCCCCAATTCGACCAGATCTGCCAAGTTTGTAGCGACAATCATGCATGGAATTAAGGTCATCGGCTTTTTAACAGCTTATTCACGGCAATCCGGCGCACCTTCATTATAGCTGTAGTTGATCGTATATTGAACAGTTTTGCAGTCGATATCATCTTCTAGGGAAGGCGGGAAGAAGAGAATAGGACGAGAGAGTTTTGCAAGTTCCGTGTGCAGATCGGATGAATTGTTTAGACCATATGAACATCGAATGAACCGTGTTCCTTAGGTTAACAAAAGTCCTAAAAATTCGTGGATAAGAGTGGCCTGACAATTAAGTTTTGGGTTTGTGAGAAGAAATGTATAAAGAAGTCAATTATGGGTTCATAGCTTTTACATTTTAAATTAAAATCCTTCTCATATAAGTTCTTTTATTAAAATTGTATTTTGAATTAATTTTGTTTCAAATTTATAAGATTTGTCTTCTGATATACTATGAATTTACTATATTTTACAATTCAACTATTTAATTATATATAGTTGGATGGCTAAGCGCATCCAAGTTGTCGATTCCAATTGCTTAATTAGTAAGATTTTTACTCACACATAAAGAAAGAATGTGAGAGTAAACATTAAAATAATATGTTTTAGTTATCAAAACTTCGCATTATAAAAATCTCAATATATATATAAGTGTTAAACTAACAAAACATTTATTGTATTTAAATATTTTATTTTATTTTATTATGATACTTATAATTATATATATTTAAAAATGTATTATTTGATGCTGTAAATAATATTACTAATAGAAAACAGTTTTAAAATAAATAAGTTCCTATGATAGAAAGATACCTAAAATGATAATTTGAAGTTCCATCATTGTATTAGAGTTAGACCATGGATGCAATCTACACCACAGCTGATTCTGAAGTAAATAATAGAGCCTCAAATCAATGGTGTTGATTGAAAGAAACAGTTTAGCATTTGATGCTATACGATAAATATACTCCCTCCGTCCCACCTTGACCGTCCTATTTACTATTTGGACATGTCGTTTGACTTTAATTTTTAACCTATAAGATAAATTAATTTTGAAAATTTAAGTTTTGCATATGATTCCTTACATGATAAACTATAATACAAAATTTAGTTTTATAAAATTATTTTACCTTATATGTTTAATATTGAGATGGAAAAACGTGCCAAAAAGCAAACAGAACACTTATGACGGGACGGAGGTAGTACACAGTTTCAAAACTTTTTCTGTTACCACCTACCCATCATACAGACAGACAGCTTCTCTTGTTTCCCTGTTGCAGGTTTGTTACTCTCTCTCGTCGTCCTTCCTTCCTTCCCGTTTTCCACTCTCTTATTTGTACAGTAGCCTGCTGCTCCGCGTTTTTTTCCTTGTCAGGAGGAAAAAGAAGATAAAGAAAGCAGAGTGTGCAGTTCTTTCTTCTGAAACATCATCGTCAATGCAGCAGCAAAGGACATAAAAGTCTCATTAATTATCTTATACTCCCTCCATCCTGAATTGACCGTCCTGTTTGTTTTATGGTACGTTTTTCCACTTCAATATTAAACATATAAGATAAAATAATTTTATGAAACTAAAATTTGTAACATATAGTTTATCATGTAAGGAATCATATGTAAAACTTAAATTTTTAAAATTAATTTATCTTATATGTTAAAAATTGAAGTTAAACGAATAAGACCATGAATTCAAGACGGAGGGAGTACTGTTTTTCCTTCTAATTTGAGATTCCTATTTGGGACCACAATCTCCACTAACACCAACTCACTTTTTTTTTCTCTTTCCTTCTTCTCTCTAGATATTTACCATCGGTTCATTCCGCATCATCATATAGTACAGTTTTTTTTCTCGTCACACGCCGTTTGTATAATAGAGAGTACTATAAGGAAGCTGTCAGTTCGGTGTCTGAATAGGAGGAGGTAGGGTTGTCTTGTGTTGTGTGGGCATGAAATCGATATGGAGGTGAATGAGATTCAAACTCAAGCTCACAAATTCTCCAGTATTAATTCCAACGCCCACAAAATCGACTCCACAAAAGTACTCAACAACAATCCCATCATCAACAACGCCGCCCTCTGGGACCGGTTGTACTCAAATAACGGAGTAGAGAATCCTTGCGAAACTCTGGCTACAGAAAATACATCCACAGAAGTTCCCGCACTTGGCGTTTCCCTCCTCGCTAGTAGAACAGGATCAGTTAACAATGGCAACGAGGTGGGAAACGGGTTACTACGAGGCTGGCAACAATCTTCAAGGATAATCAGAGTTTCAAGAGCATCTGGTGGGAAAGACAGGCACAGCAAAGTGTGGACAGCGAAGGGAGCAAGGGACCGGCGTGTACGATTGTCGGTCACGACCGCGATTCAGTTTTACGATCTTCAAGACAGATTAGGGTTGGACCAACCTAGTAAAGCGGTTGAATGGCTTATTCAAGCGGCGTCTGATGCAATTACTGAGCTACCTCCATTAGATGATGGATCAACGACGTCGTTTCCTCCTCAACTGTCTACCTTGAATGGGTTTGCGTCGTCGTTTCCTGGGACTCCGAGACAGCAGAGAGATGATGAAAGGAGGAGTCCATCTGACCTAGCTGCTGGACTTGCGACTGATTCTTCATCACTTGATGGTATAGGCGGCGCTCATCGTAATAATCAGACTCATAACCTGTCTAGTTCAAATCTATCAAAATCTTCCGATTACAATACTCCGTCGGGGACAAGCAAAGGTTCTGGGGATAATCTATCCATCATATCTCGCATAGAAAATGGGGTTAAATTATCAAGAGATAATAGATCGAGAAAGAGAACAGCCAAACAGATGGATTCATTTGTTCAGTCCTCCTCTTCACCTAATACGACGGCATCTTCTTCTTTCACTCAACTCTTGACAGCCAGTATAGGGATTGTTTCGGATGAGAAACAACTTCGTACGAAGGTAATTAGTTCAACTTCGTCGCCAAGTGCACAGGCGGCAAGTACTCAGCAGCAATGGTGTACTAGTTCGTCTTCAACTGCTGATTACTTCAGCCACATAAGCCCCATAATCTCTACCAGCAGACCATCTTCTGGATTTATCCAGCTTGAGAATTCGATTCCTCAAGTAACTGATCTTCTCCACCAGCAATATTACCATCCCTATGCAGTAGCAGACAACCCCCACCGCGTTGTAGTGCCAGTGCCAGTACCAGCAGTAGCAGCAGGAGTCCCGACAACAACTGGATTATGGGCCGTTGGGAGTAATAATAATAATAATAGTGACATTTATCACGATTTGAACTGTTCAATATCTTCACCTTCTCCCAGCCTGTCCGTTCTGAACAACAGCAGGGGGACCCTTCAGTCCAATTCTCAGCTACAGAGGTTTTCTTCTTCTAATTTCACCTTGGATGGATCCAGCCAACTGCCTTTCTTCATCGGGGCGGCTGCGGACACGCATCACCAATATCAATATCAGCAGCAACAGTTTCCATCAGGGTTGCAGCTATATTTTGGTGACACCAATGGTAGCCGGCATTCAGACCAGAAGGAGAAAGAAAAGAACTAGGTTTTATCAGATATTATGTGGTATGTAATGTATTGCTCTTTACTATCCATCTTGATTCTATTGCTATTTCTGATAATGACTGAATCGGATACTATTCACACTGCAAGTTTTCTCACTACTTACTGTCCTACATTGATTGATTTGAGGTTTCATTTTATGGTACAGTATTTATCTTGACTTGATCGTATTGCTTTCTGGATGTACGTGATAGTATGCATCATGCCGTGGATATGGTAAGCATCATTCGGTGGTGATTGGGCTTTCATGTCAGTTTACTCGACTTGTCATAAAAAATCATTACCCTAATCTTTAATTCCTAACCCAAATCACCAAATCTATTTTTAAACAAACAGTACCCATATTATTTAAAACAATCATAAATGTGACTCAATTGTGTACATTTAGTACATTAACTATTTTGATAGACTACTTTTTATAGTATAGAAGTTACTTTTCACCGGTGGATAGCATTACATAATTTATCTAATTGATATAACCACATTCCTTGGATAGCATTTGATAGTTCTCTTTTCAAAATATAGTAGCTACTTCTAGAACTTAATAAACATAAAGTACTATACTTATTCTGCTATAATATCATTCAGAAAAATGTATTACATCTCATACTTTTGTTCACCCTTTTACATCATCTAAACATACCAGTTGTGTTGAATCATTTAGAAAAAAAAAGGCAAAAATAGATATCATTAAAAAACAACATCATGGAAAGTTCCACATCAGCAACTATAGAACTTGTTGAGTCAAACTAAACAAATAGAATGTGAAGTTAAAATTTTCAAAATAATTATTTGATATGCAGAGCTAGTTGGACCGTTTGTTTTATTAACGTAATGAAGCGTGTGATATTTTTAAAGATTGGATAGTTCAAGTGGACTCGGGATGATCGGTAAAAAATTTTTTTGTCTAAGGCTAAGACATTGATTGATCTGAAAATAATATATATACATTAATATATACATATATTTATTATTAACAAATATATTTTTGGGTTGGGATTGGGTTATGAATATGGATCTATACTCTAATCTAACCCACAAAATTAGTTTATTACCCTAACCCAATCCAAAAATAATCAAGACCCTAATATGGATTGGGTTCGGGTTTGGGTTAAAATTGGCAGGTCTAACGTGACGTCCTTGGGTACACATGCATACGTTATTAGATTCATAACTGAAAAGTATTGACATTTGAGCAGAAAATAAATTAGAGAGCAACCATTAGCATAGAAGGAGTAATTAAACGAGAAAACAATCACTTGGTGTATCTTGTGACCTACTATATGACTATTCTCTTGAGTTGCTTCTACTCCCATTTTAGGTTTATCACATGCTGGTAAGCTTAACATTAGAACCCCATCATTCCCCTTGTCCTTCATACACATATGTGGTTAATTAGTTTCAATTCGGATGCAGTAATTCCTAGAGACTGACTATATCATTAATTGTGAACATCCATGTGTCTAGGATGAGTATAAATCTATTCACAAGGATACACAAAGTTTTTATAGTTCAAGATTGAGGGTTCAAGTCACCAACCATCATTATCTATAAAATAAGCTCTGAGTCCTCTCTGATGTAAAATGAGGATGATGCGAAAAATTACAATTATTTTGCAACTAGTTAATATTAAAGGAATTAAGGAAAGATGCCCTGACGATCTAGTAACATTTTAATAAACATAAGTTATCAATCAATATAACTTGTTGTTTTCGAAATACAAATATTCCGTTCCCCTAGCACAATTCCAAAAAAAAAAAAAACAATTTAAACCAAACAGGAAAGAAGTGTATGAATTTTGAACAAGGGCTCAAAGACTGGACCATAATCGGTTACTTATTTTTTATGGGCTCATTAGGCCCAAATGATAGATATGCTTCTTTTTATGAGCTCATTACAGAAGATTAGTGTGTCCTGGTTGAACTAAAATGAGAAAATAATACGATCCAAATAAAAAAGAATCAAATAAAAATTAGCTTAAAATAAAACCACTTGCACTTGTCTGGAATTGTTTTGTCTATTTTCACCCTTAACTCTTTCGTTTGAACTGCGTTTCTTTGTGTAACCATCCTTCCAAGTTACTCCGTTTTCTTTTCTTTAGATTTTATTCAAAAATATGTGTAATATTTTCAATACATTATCTATCTTTTATTGTCACATCAACCATCACTAAAAAGTAAAATTACTAGAATAAATCAAATAAAAGTCACCTAGTTCTTGTACTCATTCAAGAAAGTATATACTACAAACAATTGACGGGTTGTCATGTGTGATGTCACCTGGACAATTTAATGATAATGTAACACACTTGGCATTCGGTGACTCTTGTGGTAGTAGTAGAGCTAGCTGATTGATGTGATTACCAATCATAGATCATACGCTAATGCTTGACACTGCAGTTCACGTGATGTGTCACAACTCAATTCATGATGTGATTGGTATGGTAGAATGTACTCTGATGCATCCATCTATCCATGACATGATTCCCACCACAGTATTATGTCC
Source organism: Limonium bicolor (assembly GCA_023374045.1). Lineage (NCBI taxonomy): Eukaryota > Viridiplantae > Streptophyta > Magnoliopsida > Caryophyllales > Plumbaginaceae > Limonium > Limonium bicolor. The sequence goes on from CM041779.1 coordinate 159,599,324, forward strand.
TATGTGGTTGTGTTGATGCCTTGATTCACGTGAACCACACACTAATATTTGGCTCTACGTATATTGATATGATGATAATTCACTGATATTTGAGTGATAATTGGGTTTGGGTAGAAGTATTTTTATTCAATTTACTCGTCATACAGCAATATGTTTTCTCGATAATTCTAAACTTGCATGCTCTGTTTTGGTTCATGGATGGTTTATTGTCGTAGCTTCATTCTACACTTTCCCAGCTTTGGAAACAGAACTATGTGTACATATTCATGGATGTTCGTGGTGAAACATTTGTTTGATCGGTTGCAGTGAAATGGAATTCAAAATAGTTTCATATATTGTGTTTCCTTACAGTAGCATATTACTTGCAGGAGAGTGCAACAAGCCAACTATAGTGTTCATGTAATGACTGACCGACACCTTGGCTCATGTGCTATACGCGCAATTTCTTACCTTAACCATTGTTGTATTGTGGGCCTCTTAATTTCCCCGAGGCATGAGAGTAATTCATCGCAATGTCATAGAAAGGGAGCAACAGTTTTCTTGATGTGAATTACTATTTACTTCATTCTTGCTATGTGAAGTTTTGTAATTTTGGCTATACATTCCTATATGTGTTGTACAATTGTTATTCACTATGATGTTGTCAAGTTTTTTGTCGCTAAATTAGTATATTTAAGGATAGTGTCCTCCATATTTACTTGCTAGTTTGGAGAGAATATCTTATATATTCTACATTTTTCTATCGTTTTTTTAATGTTATGATGTTGATCATGTTCAAAGTGTTTACAACAACATATACACACAGGTAAACTATTTACTTAGCGAGATTTTTGAATTTTTCGGGTAAATCTAGGGTTATAGAGTTAAAGTTTAGCATGCCAGGTAAAATGGAAGAGGGATCAAGACAATCAATGCAGCTGGCTTTTGATGGGTTAAGCTGGTGGGTCCCTTGTAGAATTTAGTTTTTTCACACATTCATATGCTATGGAGTTTGACACTTCCTGTAACACCCCTACTCTATTCGGCTCCTAATCATCTTACTTAACAATATAATCGCAGCGGTAATCTCAACAATTGACTACTGGTGTCACCGTTCTTGCTCGCCCATACGAGTAATAACGTGCTTCCTGATAAGCTCTTAAATACGAAACATTTTCTCGCAGTGACAACAAGAGATAGATCTAAACTCCCAAAACCAATATAAAATACATTCACAATGAGCTTTCTACGTATCCAAAACCTATACATGTTTCTAGGTTCGTATTAAAATGCAACAGTGCATGTTTAAATAACTGTAATCAAACTACCCAGCGCGTCACTCTCTTTGCCGACACCGGAAGTTGCATACCTGCAAAATGGTAGTTTGTGGTATGGGATCAGCCCCTGCTGAGTATGTTATTACCTGACTGTCATGCACCCTCGGACCATTCAGTTATTTGGTCGAGAGCATGCAATTCGTTTCCATACAAATAGTTCAATGTTGAAACTGTAAAACAACAATATATATTGCAGTAATCTCAAATAACAAACAAGCCCCCGGCTTCACACATCGCATCGTAATAAACCACTGAAAGCGTTTACAACGCTTATATGAGTACAGAGACTCCATTCCAACGAACACTTAATAATTCATAATTGAGTTCAGCGACTCACTCGACCAAACACCCAACCACAATCCACACATGAGTACGGTGACTCGACACAACCAGTTCACAACACACAATATGAGCACAATGGCTCGTTCAAACAAATCCACCAACATACCACACATAACCACAAAGCACAACCAATGAACAACAAGGCGAAGTAACAAGAATTATAAACGAGTATGAACTCTCGTCTTTGGCATGCAAGCCCAAATAATGTTCGCCTAATGTACGAGTTAATATAGTCGTTCGTAATTGTTCAGTCATGTCTAATGACAACGTCTCGTTAGAACGACGTGTCTCTAAGTTACCCATCTCTTATGGCGGGTCACCCACGGCAATAGCCACTCCAGCGGTAGAGTCTCCGTCCTACGAACAATCTGTAGTTCGTTGGAAATTTATCCAGATACTTACGGCTACCACACGGTGTCCTAGTATCGTTAATGGATCACAGTTCACAGCAAGAGCCACATCCTTGATAAACTTATCTATACCATCGCATCGCTTTACTATTCTTTTTTTCTAACACAGCAGACCAAGGTCGTAGTCCAATCCTGAGTATGTCGACTCGGGATCCAGTGCTAGATACGAGAGCGGCGTTAAAGAGGCCAATGCTCCGTATATAAGTCTCAGATATTTTATATCTTATTATCCTAACGCTACAACGTTTTACTTACGTTCCTTATATTACACATATAAGATAGCATCATTGCCGCTAGTTCGTTTTATAATATGTTCATATATACGAACGGTACTGTTATCGCACAACAGTAATAATAATAAAGCAGCATTAATATGCAACTCAAGCATATTAATTCACAAGCAGACATTCAATCTTATCACAGATTTTCACACAATGTCTGAACTGAGGAAATCCTCAGAGACAATCAAGCCACATAAATAACATACCGTTCACACTGCTGAGTATTACGGTGGAGTATGAATCAGCTAAGGTCTCTGGAGATCCTCGAGACGCCTCTAACAATCTATCAACATGCATCACACTATGCATCAGTATCTCATATTAATAATACACTACGGCACCCCGTACCGTTATTAATCTACCCCGGTTTATTCCCCGCTGTTAACTAATAACGTTTGTCGGGTTTTCGATTTAACTCGGGATTAGGAAAAACGCTATATCACATGTGTGGTTACGTCGAGTATATTAATACTCTTAACTTTAAACGTTTATTATCGCATGTAGTGTAATACACCTTGTGTATGATATAGTTTGTTTCTATATTGCATGTATAATCCTTTATCGTGTACTGTACATCTCGCCTTAGTATTTATTTTTTTTTCTAAGGTTTGTTTTTCCAAGTTTAATGTAGTATAATTCGTGTATAAAAAAATTGTAACGTATATTTTCCTGAAAAAAAAACTCAGGAAGACACGCAGCGGAAAACACTTAGAAACATTCAAGCAACATTCGGCACCAAGCAAACACACATGCGCACAGAAACATTGAACACATGCATACAAGCAAACAAGCATTCGCATACATACGACAGCAAGCACTTAGCTTGACATGCCCTAAGGAAATTACCCCAGGGCTCCGACGATGCTGCGCTATGCCAGCATGCCGGAATGCGCCACTCATAACCACAAGGATGAGAGTGGACTTATACCACCCTTATCAGATAAGTTCTCCTGGACATCCCAATTCCCTTAACTTCAAGCGTCAAGGTCAAAGGGGATCTGCGCACCACTTGCAACTCCTGCCCAAGTGCGCAGCCCAAGTACAAGCAATGCCAGTGCTCAGGGAACCACGAGGTTCGCCCACACAGCCAGTAGCAAGCACCGACTCGGATAACCGTAGTAATTCTAGAGCTAATACGTGCAACAAACCCCAACTTTTGGACGGGATGCATTTATTAGATAAAAGGCCAACGCGGGCTTGCCCCGTTGCTCTGATGATTCATGATAACTCGACGGATCGCACGACCATTGTGCCGGTGACGCATCATTCAAATTTCTGCCCTATTAACTTTCGATGGTAGGATATTTGCCTACTGTTACGTCCAAATTTTATAAGGACAAAGACAAGCAGCTTGACACCAGAATGTACTTGTACTCAACGATGTAATGTAAGTCTTCGGGCCTTGTATCTCAATTAATAAAAGAAGTAGCCCTTTCGTACCTGCGTTGCGATGACTCTGATCTCTCTCTGTTCTACGCCCTTTATGCTAACTTGCAGGTATGCAGGTAGCTGAGGGGCCCCCTTGGGGATAGAGCTTTGGAACTACGGTGTGAGCTTCTATTACCCCGATGCCGAGAGCCGGTGGCATCAACTCATTAAGTCCCTGGTTATTCTTACCCCGATGTACGGGCGGCACATCGTTAGATCCTTTGTGGCTCACGCAGGGATGAGTTGGATCTTGGGTGGAGATAAGTGTGTTGGTATTCGCCCGATGCCCTCACCCTCCGGTCATCGGTGCTTGCTACTGGCTGTGTGGGCGAACCTCGTGGTTCCCCGAGCACTGGCATTGCTTGTACTTGGGCTGCGCACTTGGGCAGGAGTTGCAAGTGGTGCGCAGATCCCCTTTGACCTTGACGCTTGAAGTTAAGGGAATTGGGATGTCCAGGAGAACTTATCTGATAAGGGTGGTATAAGTCCACTCTCATCCTTGTGGTTATGAGTGGCGCATTCCGGCATGCTGGCATAGCGCAGCATCGTCGGAGCCCTGGGGTAATTTCCTTAGGGCATGTCAAGCTAAGTGCTTGCTGTCGTATGCGAATGCTTGTTTGCTTGTATGCATGTGTTCAATGTTTCTGTGCGCATGTGTGTTTGCTTGGTGCCGAATGTTGCTTGAATGTTTCTAAGTGTTTTCCGCTGTGTGTCTTCCTCTAAATAACCCCATATTATTTCATGTACACTCTTAACATTAGAATTCCATAACTAGTGTTTATAATTCTTTTCCCTTTATCTCATATCATTTTAATTGTGGTATATAGTTTTTGTATTATATTATATTTTCCACACTATAACATATACTTATTTATATATATATGCATTATAGGACTATTTATTATATGGCAAGTCATTATAATATATATTCATTCTTTTTAATGAATACCTCTTATATTATAAATGTTATAACTCTTATAACATTAAAACCATATTATAAATTTCATTCAAAAATAGTAGTATTTCCGAACAGCACCTATATTTCTCAAATATTTATAAAATCCACCACATAATTTATATAATGTTATCATAGTTACATAACATATATTATGACATTTAAGTCATTAAAACAATTATAACCTATATTTATATATTGTTAATAAAATACCAAACAGCCCTTAAAATTCTCGGTATTTATTATTCTCCACTAAACTTCCATTATTTGTAAATCAACCCCAATTATATTTAATTGTTACACTTATAACGTATACCTTATATTATAATCCTTAATATAATTATAACCCATGGTTATATATTCTTAAAACAACCGAACAGACCCCATGGTCTATTTAAATTTAATTTCCACCGCTTAACTTCTTATAATTGTTGAGCAAAATAATGGTGAGACTATCTTGCTAACTATGGGCAGTGAACCCAATCATTGTAGTACAACAAGGTCGTATCCACAGGGACTTCGTAACTATCTAGCTAATTATAAGCTTAGTAAATGTGCAAGAGGATATATACAAAAGTGCATAAATATAAATTATGGGTTTTGGGTTTTTGGGTTGTAATTTGAGAAATAAAGAAAAGCAATAAACACTAAACTAACTATCTAGGATAGGTGTAGCCCGGGATGGATATTTGCACCCGTCCTCCCCTTACTACCGATTGTCGAACCTCGAACTCATAGCTAAACCACGGGAACGCTTAATTAATTAGCAACCTAATCTAGGCCTACTAATCCTAACCAATTTAATCGAGACTTCTCACTCAGCTAAGCCCCGGGTCAATCGATAGCACTAAGCTCAAGTTCCACTAAGGTTACAATGTAGTCTAATCTCAAAATTATCGAAATCAGAGTACACCGTTTTAGTCTCAAACAGTTTAGGATTCTATCTCTGAATACCATTTTGATAGAATCCCACAATAATGCTAAACTAATCGGTAGGCCAAACCAACCAATTTAACACATAGAAGACAAATTGAGCAAAACCCTTAACAAATCCCCAAATCATGAGCAACAGTTTAGAAGTCATAAACACTCAATAATCATCTTCATTAAGCTCAAAGACTAAAATAAAACCATAAATGAGTTCAAGAATCTACAATGGAGTTTAGGGATTTTGGGACAAAATCCTCAATCCCTAGCTACAAATGATTCTACACATCCATAGAGAAAAGAAAAGCATAAAAGGGAGAAGAAGAAGCCATTAATGGAGCTTGGAAGCTTTGGAGAAGGTGAGCTCTTTCTTCTCTTCTTTCTCCTCTTTCTTTCTCTTCTTCTTCCCTTCTTTTTCGCCCTCTTTCTCTGTTTTCGACTGGTGGAGTCGTGGTTGAAGAATGGGGAGAAGTGTCCCCAAAATTCCCGTTTTAAAACTCAATTCTGGGCAAATTTTACGACCGACCGAACTTGTGACCGGACTTGCAAGGTCGGTCGGAGTCAGTAGCGATTTTCGGGTGCGTTTTTAAGTTCGACCGAACTTGCAAGGTCGGTCCTAAGGTTGGTCGATTCCAGTAGCTTGCAAAAACGCAAATCTGGGCAAAATTTTGACCCGACCGACCTTGCGACCGGACTTGCAAGGTCGGTCGGAGTCAGTATAACTTCAAAACGCTGTATCTTCTTCGTTTTCTCGAATTTGGATCCGTTTGCGCCCACGCGTTCCTCTCTTCGTCTACTTTACTCCTAGCTATGTTACTCCTCCTGTTTAAAAATAAATGTGTAAAACACCAATAAACACAAAACTAGAGAAAAACAAGCTAGAGTGGAGAAATGAGCAGAAAAGTGTTGATTAAACATATGAAATACACCCCTAAAACATGCTCATTTGGACACTCATCACACCCCCACACTTACCTTTTTGCTTGTCCTCAAGCAAAACCAAGCACCCATGCAAGTAAGGAATGCTCAAGACTAACAAACACTAACATGAATTGTAGGATAAAAGAAGCAAAAAGTGATTAAAACCTTTGAGGAGTGTGAACCATCTCTTAGTGGTGGCATGGGTGTGCTTAGGGAAAAACAAAATCTAGAGTTTCGGGGTATGATCCGAAGTGCTTCAAAGTTCTAAAGATTAGGTGACTTGGAGAGCTTTTACCATGTCCAACTTCTCTCAAGAATGGGCATTGAGAAGAAAACAAAAGGAAAAATAGATTTATGCATTTGTTTCACTTTTGCATAAGAGATGAGAAGATAAAATTTTGGCATCATGCCTTTGCATTTAAGAACACTCAACTCTCATTGTTGGTTAACAATGGCGTCTCACAAGTCCCTTGATGGATTTTCACAAAGAAGCACCCCTTAGCAATCCCTAAGAAAGAAGACAAAGGAACCCCAAAGCAATAAAAATCCAACCATACAAGATCACTTGGCCACACCGCATGTAAAATGCTCCTCAAAAGCAATCAAAATGAAAAATTTAAGCATTTATCCCACAATTCATAACAGTATTTGTTCTTAATGAGAACAACTCATAACACAAGGGTCCAAGTTTTTTATTTTGGACAATCGCAAGATAAGCAGAGAGATCTAACATTTAAGCACGCAATTCACCGAAAAGGTCACTCCCCCACACTTAACTTGAACAATGTCCTCATTGTTCACCAAACAAACCGGGGAAGGTTTCAGAAGACCTTTTCAGGAAGCAGGCAAAAGAGGAAACGCAAGGGACATAAACATTATACCACATCAGCTATCCCCAGATTTGCAGATTCAAAATTAGAGAAGAGAGAGAAAAACTAAAAGAAACTAGTACTCCCCTGAGATTGCTATTGTTCAGTTTGTAGAACTCCCCCACACTTGAGCTTCAGCCTCAAGTAGCGTAGCTTAGTTGCGGTGTGGACTGGAAGGTGCACCTGCATAAAAACACTAGAAGCAACCAAACTACAACTGGAGTTAAGGGTTAACAAAAACAAAACCAAAGGAGAACGAAAACCAAAAACAGGAAATAAAAATAGTGGAGTCGTTGTGGGCAAATATTAAATGAAGGGTGAAACGAGTACTCCCCGATAAGATGCGGAAGGAAGATAGGGTGCCCGCACAATTGCAAGTGGGAGGGGTCGTTGAGGTGCTACCTTCAATCGTTGGAGATGAAGGTCCTCTTGGAAAATTTCGCCAGAGGTTCCTTTGTAATTGTTCTAATTCCATCCCTTTTTCAGAGGGGCTTACCTGTTTCCAAAATATTCACAACACAGACGCCACCAATTGGGCGTAAAAGGGCAAGTCCAAAGAATGCCAAAATAGCCCATTATTGAAAACAATGCCAAATCTAAACTAACAGAATTTAAAAGACAGGACACGAAATGAAATCCGGGTTGCCTCCCGGTAAGCGGCCCTTCTTTAAGGTCTTTGGCTAGACCATACCACCGTGAAGTCATCCGGGATCGAATATGAACGTTGAAGTGCGCTTCAACGGGTGGGTTTGGCGGCATCATCTAGCAATGAAGAATGACCCGGATCAAAAGGAAATGTGGCCTCAACACTTAGGATGTGAAAGTGTAAACTCCACCGATCGTTCATCAGGTGGAAGTGTTGAGGTGGGTGATCCTTGGTACGAGGATCAAACTGTGGTGGAGCCTCCTCTTCAAATTCAAGGATGTAAACATCCTTATCTTCAGTGAGCGGTGCAGGGAGAACTCCGGAGCGGACTTTGTCTTCAATCTTTGGTCTCGGATCAAATGGGAAGGTGGCCTCCACACTTAGCGGGTGTACGTTAAGCTTCCACCCAACTTCATTAGTGCACGGGTGGGGGCCTTGATCCTTCAAATGAAGATCAAAGTTAATGGGCTCCTCCTCCTCAAATTCAAGGATGTAGACATCCTCGACCTCGGGGTGAGGCTCATAGGAAGAGCCGAGGTGGACATCAACTTCAGAGGGGGATGGCTCCTTGAAGTCGGTGGTGGTACTCTCCTCTGAGGAGTCAGAGGGAGACAATGTCTCCTCTTTCTCAAATTTGAGGATGTGAGCATCCTCGTGATCTTGATGGAGCACGGAGAAGGGGGAAATATGGGTAGCTACTTCAGAGGGAGAAAGCTCCTTGAAGTCAGAGTGGAGACTCTCTTCTGATGAAGTGTCTTCATAGTCAAGCCGGGGGTGGAGTGGTGCTGGGCTTTCAGATTCGCACAGGGGAGGAGTTGGAGAGTAGCTCAAGTCCTCAGCAGGCTGTTCCACATCATGAACTGTTTGCTCTCAAGTCGTTGCGCAATCTGATCGATCTGAGCTTGAACATTCATGTTGAAGGTATTTTGCTTCATGATAAAAGTATCTTGCATAGTCGAGTTAGGCTTGCAAGAAGAGATAATCAGACATGAGCTCCTCCAAACTGGGTGAATCAACCTCTACTGTGATCTCAGGACAGTGAGCACTCTCGTGGTCTCCTCCACACTCTTGGCACACAAGCCTCCGGTAGACATATGAGTTGAGGTCCTCCATAAGAGCTCGCAATTCTGCCATTGTTGTTGGACATTGGGGGCTCTCATGATATTCTCCGCACCTCTGACATACATCCCATTGATTATAGTTCTCTGCGCCATAGGAGTAACCGTACCAACCTCCTGCTTGATCGTAGTGACCATCCATCAGAATTAAGTACCTAAAAAAAAACAAAAATTTATACACAAAATGGGCAAATAAATGAAATGAAAATCTGCACAAAAACTAAACAGATAATAAACCAGATAGTTGGACCGAAGTCCCCGGCAACGGCGCCAAAAACTTGTTGAGCAAAATAATGGTGAGACTATCTTGCTAACTATGGGCAGTGAACCCAATCATTGTAGTACAACAAGGTCGTATCCACAGGGACTTCGTAACTATCTAGCTAATTATAAGCTTAGTAAATGTGCAAGAGGATATATACAAAAGTGCATAAATATAAATTATGGGTTTTGGGTTTTTGGGTTGTAATTTGAGAAATAAAGAAAAGCAATAAACATAAACTAACTTTCTAGGATAGGTGTAGCCCGGGATGGATATTTGCACCCGTCCTCCCCTTACTACCGATTGTCGAACCTCGAACTCATAGCTAAACCACGGGAATGCTTAATTAATTAGCAACCTAATCTAGGCCTACTAATCCTAACCAATTTAATCGAGACTTCTCATTCAGCTAAGCCCCGGGTCAATCGATAGCACTAAGCTCAAGTTCCACTACGGTTACAATGTAGTCTAATCTCAAAATTATCGAAATCAGAGTACACCGTTTTAGTCTCAAACAGTTTAGGATTCTATCTCTGAATACCATTTTGATAGAATCCCACAATAATGCTAAACTAATCGGTAGGCCAAACCAACCAATTTAACACATAGAAGACAAATTGAGCAAAACCCTTAACAAATCCCCAAATCATGAGCAACAAGTTTAGAAGTCATAAACACTCATAATCATCTTCATTAAGCTCAAAGACTAAAATAAAACCATAAATGAGTTCAAGAATCTACAATGGAGTTTAGGGATTTTGGGACAAAATCCTCAATCCCTAGCTACAAATGATTCTACACAGCCATAGAGAAAAGAAAAACATAAAAGGGAGAAGAAGAAGCCATTAATGGAGCTTGGAAGCTTTGGAGAAGGTGAGCTCTTTCTCTCTTCTTTCTCCTCTTCTTTCTTCTTCTTCCCCTTCTTTTTCGCCCTCTTTCTCTGTTTTCGACTGGTGGAGTCGTGGTTGAAGAATGGGGAGAAATGTCCCCAAAATTCCCGTTTTAAAACTCAATTCTGGGCAAATTTTACGACCGACCGAACTTGCGACCGGACTTGCAAGGTCGGTCGGAGTCAGTAGCGATTTTCGGGCGCGTTTTTAAGTTCGACCGAACTTGCAAGGTCGGTCCTAAGGTCGGTCGATTCCAGTAGCTTGCAAAATTTTGACCCGACCGACCTTGCGACCGGACTTGCAAGGTCGGTCGGAGTCAGTATAACTTCAAAACGTGTATCTTCTTCGTTTTAACTCTCGATTTTGGATCCGTTTGCGCCCACGCGTTCCTCTCTTCGTCTAATTTACTCCTAGCTATGTTACTCCTCCTGTTTAAACAATAAATGTGTAAAACACCAATGAAACACAAAACTAGAGAAAAACAAGCTAGAGTGGAGAAATGAGCATGAAAAGTGTTGATTAAACATATGAAATACACCCCTAAAACATGCTCATTTGGACACTCATCAATAATCACCAAATAACCCCATTTAACAACATTAGTTTCTAATGTCATCAAAACTATATATTATACATATATCTTCATAAAACCTCATATATAATTCCAAAAATCACCAAACTATACCAAAAGGTTATAAATATCATTACTAACCTTATATTTTCTCTAAATCTCGGTTTTACCACATATGTTACCCATTTGTAACAATGTTATGAAATATCTTATATTATACTTAGATAATTCATATAAACTCCAAATTTAACCAAATCAATTTCTAAAAATTCCTAATAACCTAAGGTTTGTACTAAACTCCATTCAGTACCCCAAGTTTTCGGAAATAACAATACCACCCCAAGTCTTATAAATTTTACAATTTAATACTTATCTCTTCATAAGGTGGTATTTAAAATTTTCCAAACTTGGTCAAAAAGTCCTATATAGTCAACTTTGACCTCTAATACCAAATGGGACCCAAACTTTCGGTAATTACCTATCTTACCCCATACCTTTCTATTTTACAATTTTGACACAAAACTTTATAAAATGTTATAATTTTTATTAAATTTATTTAAAAGCCTAAACTCTTCTAAATTAAGCCCACGGCTTTCTAATTTTCCAGTAATTACGATTTGGCCCCAAACTTAATTATAAGCATAAATTTAACTAAATAAGGTTATAAACTTAAATTAAAATGGCCTAATGACATGGCCTTATTACAACCTTGAACTTGCAAAATAAATTACACATTAAATGTCTCAAAATATAGTATATCTCACGGCCTCACTTTAGATATATTTTTCCACATAATGTCATAATTTGACCATTATGTTAATTAATAAATCATTAAATGACTAGCTTAATTTATCTTAGTCATTTTTTTCCATTCTTAGGTTATAAATAACCCATATATTATGTTTCACTCTTGGCACATAAATATATATGCTAAGAATAACATAAAATCATAAGTTTAATGTGTTTATACCTTGATTATTCCTTGTATGAGCTCGGTCTCTTGTAGGAAAATTCACCACATGATTTAGACATGTTTAATACACCAAAACAAGATATGGTTATACTCCAAGCTTGAGCTTAACCATAAGGAATAATTAATGTAAGATTTAAGGCAAAAATCACCTTAAAAATGCAAGGGAAGTTCCAAGTGAATTCGGCCTGATTTAAACACACCACAAGGTGTTAGATCCACTATATAGACATAAGGAATAGCTAGACAACAACAAGCTGCCTTGGTATTTGATTTTACCTTGGAAAAATGCCTTAAAAGAGGGTATTTCCTTTGGATCTTGGCCACCCTTGCTCCAAATGGCTAACCAACTGATTGAACATGAAAATATGAAGATTATGAGTGTATAAACTCACAAAATCAGATGAAGAAAATCGCTTGAAGACTAGAGAGGCTTAAGGTATGTTTTTACCTTAAAATGCAAATTTGAGCAACCTTTGCCCCTAGACTTGCTTCAGCCGAGTTTGGATGTTGTTCTAACCTTAGAACACTGAGAAGGAGCCATGGGAATTAATGAGCCACGAAATCTAAGTGTAGGTAGTGAAGAAATCAAGAAAAAGGGCTAAAAATGACATTAAAAGCTTACCTTAAGAGCTTAAGAGTTTGAACTGCCTTCCTAACTCAAGGGCCAGGCGTGAGAGAGCTTGGAAGGGGTTCTGGATCAGCTGGAATGGGGCAGAAGGCAAGGGAATGATTGGAATGGCTTAATTGATTTGAAAAAGTAAGAAAAGTTACTTTTTACTATTCAAAATTGGTATTAGGTATCAATTTGTCTTACAATGATTGTAAGCTGTCTCCTCCCCTCCTTGCCTGCCGACTTCCATGGTCCAAATGGGTCAATTGATTGACCATTGACCAAACTTGGTCAATTTGACTCAAACGGGCCCCCTTGTGGGGTCTTATTAATATTTTAATATTAAATTGGTAAAAATTTGTAAATTTCTGGAATTAAATTCATAATATGATATAATGTGATAAAATATCATATTTAAAGGTAATTATAACCTTTAAGCCCATTAAAACCCAATTTAGAAGGCAATCTCACAAAAACGTGCTTTAAGGAATTTTAGTGCACATTTAGAGTCGCAGGGTGTTTCTAGCTCTGTTTTCTTTGAGAACAGTTTTTTTGTTTTCCTTACATGATATTTGATCATGGTATCCAATTTTATATCATTTAGAGGTCATTAGACCTCTAAGGTATTCTTAGAGCACATTTTTGCCCTACTTGACCTTGAAGCATGTAAATGCCTGTTCTTTGTGTTGAAGTGTTTTCCAACAATTGTAATGTGTTTAGTAATGTGTTAATAAGCTTAGGATAAATTTTTAGGTCCTAAGTAGTTCATTTGGGTATTTATTTACCCTAAACAGTCAAGGGTGCAAAGTCTTGCTTTGTGTTGACCACTGTTGTTCTCAGTTGACTTTTAAGGCACGTTTAGGCCTTAGTCAATGTGATTAGATGTTTAATCCATCTTAGATCTTTATTAGATCATTTAATTAAGTTTTTAAGGTTAGGGGTATTTCAGTCTACCCCCCTTAAAAAGGCTTCGTCCCGAAGTCCTTACTCTCACAGTTCACCTAAGGAATCAAGTTCCACTAAGTAACCAAACAGTCCATTGCTAGGGAGTAACTCCCACTAGGTTCAGACCTAGTCTATACATACACATATATCAAGTAGTCAAACTCATGGTATAAGCTCATTCGTTTCATAGCACTAAACAAGGTGCACATCCAATTCATCCACAAAAGTACTCAGCGGTACTATTTATATATCCAACCAGGTGTGCAAAACTCATAGTACACAGCACTAGACAAGGTGCAAAACTCATGGTACACAGCACTAGACAAGGTGCAAAACTCATAAAGTACTCAAAGGTGTTTGCAAGGGATACTCCACGCATCCCTATCTACATGTTAGTATCTCGCGAGGATACCCACACATCATTCCACATGTATGCGTGCACATATAGTTAACGTTGACAGTTCACAGGGAAGCAGTCTTAAAGACCAGGACTTGACGATCCCCAACCCCAGCCAACGTCTACTACCCGCGGAACACCGGTTTAATAACGAAGGACACTGCGGTCCACGGCTCCTCGGACAGTATCACCTTATTTCCTTAGTCACCCACAGACACACCGGTCTAATGACAAAGGGCTCTGCGGTCCACGGCTCTCTGGGTGATGTCACTCGCAGACACACCGGTCTAATGACGAAGGGCTCCACGGTCCACGGCTCTTCGAGTGACGCCCTAAATTCCAATTTCTATTCATATCTGTGTCCACTTGTAGGAAGTTTCGAGAATCATTCAACCCCGACGTGGTCAGCGTCAGTGTTGAACTATCTCTCACCTCAATTTGTGTTCGGTTTCCCTTGATCGGACCAGGATCAAGTTCAACTTCCCACGTCAATTTCAATCAATCAATTGTTTATTCATTTCTAATCTTGTTTCCTCTTGATATTTGCCACCTTGTGTTCTATAGATACACAAGTCAACTAGTATAATTAATCTAATCACCGTCATATAGGATCATGTATTCTAACCAAGTACCAAGTTCACTCGACTTATAATTATTCATACAATTCCTAGAGGTTTTACCTCCACTAGGTTATACATCGGTCTCATGCCGACTCACTCATCGCATTCCAATAATCGGTTTCATACCGAGTCACAAATCATATAGTATGGAGCTTTCTACTCCTTCTGTTTGCCATCTCCCACCGAGAGTTACCAGATAAACCTACTTGAACTCTCAACCGGAGCTAACAAGTTAGGCGTTTATGTGTTTAGTGTTCGCAACGTTTGCATAAATAATCGGAATTAGGATAAGAACACTCTATCTGTTCTCCTTTTCCTATTCGCCACAGGGATGCGAACTAAAATATATATTCATACACATAATACATCACAATATTACCTCAAGTAATATAACACAGTCATAATACTTGTACTCTACGTACAATAATAGTTTGCAGCATGTGTACCATGCGCTACGTACTCCTACGTACGGTATAATTTAATCGCTCTACCCCCCTTAAAAATGATTACGCCCACGTAATCTACGAATATATCATCGTGAAGAATAAGTTCAAGATGTTCCCTTCCAGTGGGATTATTCGTGCACCAATGTGCTACATATTTCATTACCCCTTTTTTTTATGGGGTCGGGCTTTAGCCCCTCAGGTTATACTGTCTATCTTGGTTAGGTGTATGTATATTCATATACGGTTTGATCGGGAGATGTAAACACGTCATTTGTTTCCCCTAACCCGCTAGGTACGTCAAACCTAAGCAATATGGGCCCACTCGCTCCGCAAGCAGTATGCCCAACTACCTTATGGTTAGTTTACCCCTCTTAGGTAGTAGTTTTATGTCGATTTCAACTCCATGTGACGGTGTTTTCTACACGGTCTTCCATAATTATGGGAATGGAGTAATTTATTTGACTGTGTGGTATCGTTAGTCACACACGCTTATTATTTCGACTAGCCATTCTATTCAATCCTCCTGAATTCTATACATGCTCAAGGTATATTCCCATGAGTTCATGCCACCCTACCGAACTAACCTTCGGTATAAGTGTTGTCGAGCTATGCTCTAGCATCTAGTGCTTACATCAGTTGTCTCTAAAATATCAAGACGAGTCTGATATGCGCATCTAACTGGCGCCTCATGACTCCAAGTTATTTCCCTCTGGAATGAGTTCGTTCTTTGGGTACCTTGTAGGTCCGCTTTTGCTAGTGTGAACTCGTATCCCTCGTGTGTTGGTATTTTAGTGTCCGCATATATGGTTCATCCCTCTTCTCCATTAGGGGAATCCATTTGTTTATCTGATCTTCCACCTTCTGATTCTCACCTGCATAATTCGGTTAACAGTTATTATAATGGTCGCTTGTTGCGCACCATGTACCAGTCGATTGGACGGTTATCCGCCATTGCGGTTTGCATGGAGTATCTAATCTCCAGCTTAGAGTATCTCTTGTTAATGCTCGCCTTTGCCCTTCATCTGTTGTAAACATACAATACGACTGTGGTTTTAGCTTGGTATTCATTTTCTGTTCAAACCTAATTGGTACTAACATACTAACGTTTATGGATTGAGCATGTGGTTATTATTATTTAATGCGACATCATCGCAGCGCCCTCAGCGCGTGGTAACTCTCTCTGTGCCCCCTTTTTGGGTAGCATCTATTATCACAAAGGTTTCTCTAATATAACTTCCTTAAATACCACAATTCCTTTTCTCAGTCATGAGTTCAACTTGCCATTACCATTAAATTGGCCTTAGTTTCCTCGTTTACCAAAATCCGTAAAACTTATGTTCTGACTCCTCCACTGTGGAGTTGCGGCCTTATGTCACTTTATTATTAAGCTATCCTTGATTTTCCTAACCTTGCTAATTTGGCTAAGATCTCTCTCGTCGTTACATGGTTTACCTAGTCAGGGTTCCATTCGCTGACTTAGACACAGAGTTGATTATCTCCTGGGTCCTTACACTACTCGTTTACATGCATGGGGTACCATACTGATACACTACTACTTACCCAACTAACTTAGTATAGTTTGTCAGGCCCACAAGCTCCTAGGAGTGCGGTCGTCCCATGTCGCGTTTAGTGCACTCATAGCGTTCGTACCAGGTGATTATCGTACTCTTAGTCTCGGTAATTTATGTTTGAGTAGCTATGCTGCCAATTCTTAACCTTAAATGTCAGAATGGCCCTAATATTAGGTTCTATGGTTTTTTATTAATGTGTATTTCCTTTACTTTCTCCAAGATAGGTGTTTGCGACTTATCGCTAATTCTGATTTCCACATGCTCGTCTCTGGTATTTGTGAGTGGGGATCAGTAACTACTTATTGTCCTCCCGTTCACTCCTAGGCTGTTAACGCCTTCAATATGAGTTTTCAGTATTCGAATTCCACCCAATCTATTGGGTTACACCCCATGGTGTAGTTCGGACTCCATGATAAAGGTTGACACCTCGTGTTTCCCCTGTCTTATGGTAGTCCGTTAGTCTGATATTAATCAGTACTTGTGATTCATCACCCTTGTTCCCCTAGTTTTGGGTCACTTTGGTGGTATTAAGATGTCCCTCTGTAGGCCTATGCCATACGATATTCAGACTCAATACTTATTCTGATAGTTAAATGATTGTTAGTCTTGTTTTAATTTATTCCTAGTTGGTTCTAATACTTTCTCCTGAGGTTACAATTGGATACCCACAACTTAGTGGTTTCCGCTAATCATTCCTTCATTGCGTGGTCCTTACTCTTATTCAACTCATATTTCCTCCATCCTCTTTGAGGTAACGGTATCTTCCGTCATCAGGCAATTTTCACTTTTTGTTTATATCCACTGCCCTCCATACGGGAGTCTAGCAGCATAATGGATCACAACACCTGGTGTGCGTGGTGCGGGCATTACATCGGCCCCTTTTTATTGCACGTTCACATCTGCCTATTATTTTTTTTAAGGTCCTGACTCATATAGCTCACTTCTTGCCCTCTGGCAATGTTCGATGGTAGTGGTTTAACCACGAGTGTCACGCACTCTCTAAATATGGTTATACTGGTCCTGAAGACCCGTCACTCCCCACCGGTAATGATTGACGTTTAATGTCCATACCGGCACTGGGGTTAGACTTGTAGGCACTAATTATTGTTATTCTCATTTACTCCCCTTTTAATATTCTACTAAATGGTGTATTATTTTCAGGTTTAATGGTCAGACCGGCTAGGTCTTCTCGAGGTTTTATCGACCTCAAACCCAAGGGTTTCGTACCCCTGCCCTTAAGAAGGTTGTGTCCTGCTTTATTGCATTACGGACTTACATAAGATTTAGTGTTTATTGGTAACGCCTGGACCACCACGTCCTTTAGGGTTAGTTTACCGTCGCTGCACTTGCTGTAGCAAGTGCGCAAGGCAGGTTGAATTTTATGCTTTGGTTAATGTGGCACTTGCAGTGGCAAGTGCACCATGCAGACTGAGCCACCAGTACGGTGTGTCAGTGCAGTGTTATTCCCTAATCGGGTTCCTGTTCTGGTCAAAAGTTCTTGTTCAAATTAATACAGTCTCACTCCCGCACTTGTTCCCACAAGTTTACCGTGGTAGTAAGTTCTTACTTTCCTCACGAGGTGTTGCATGATAGCAACTTAGCGAGTTCTTGTTTCTACAGTTCTCATGATCTCTCCTCATACGCATCGGGCCATCTTGAACCTTCAGTGTTGCATGGTTTTAGAGTTACTCGCTTCGGGTGAGACTTCTAAAGGTAATTCCTTCCGTATACTACATGTATCATAACTAATCATTACTCGCCGTTTCTACCTCTTTTCTCCCCAGCGCACCATCGGTGCTTCCTGGATGTAAGACAGGGTTGTCTTGCTTTATAGCAAGCTAGCCCCATTAGTCCTACAGGGAGTTTCTCCTCAAACTCGGTCTATTATTTATCTCAGCCTCGTATGGTAGACATTACGTCATTACCAGGACCCCCGGTCCTAAACATTACACCAAAACACAAAGTCTTATTTTCTACCTTTAACATAATCCTTTTAGCATCCACATCGGGTCTTTCCGATCAGGAGAGTTATCTCCGTGGTGTTTCTCATTTCATTATCTCACTAGATAGCACTCGAGTTACGGGCTGCGGCGGGTGGGGTACCATTGCAAATTTCCCGGGATGCTCTCCCATCGAGTGCGAGCGGTTCATACCATCTTCACGTTACTTAGGGTTGCTGGACCTTCACCACCTTCCGCTGCTCCGTGTTCTTCCTTAGTACTGTTACCCTGACCTCTCTCTGACATAAGTCAAGAGGACGGGTTAGACCTTTACTTGGTCTAATACCGTAGTCTCGGTCATTTATTATTGAAGTGCCTCCACGGCTATGGTGTGCAAGCTTTAAGCTGCATCAACCCCGCAAGGTCACGTATCCTCACAACGTTTCCCGTATTCCCAAACCTATGCTCACTGTATAAATCCTACTATCTCTTGTCATCAGAGCGGTACTCCGCTCTGATACCACTTTTGTAACACCCCTACTCTATTCGGCTCCTAATCATCTTACTTAACAATATAATCGCAGCGGTAATCTCAACAATTGACTACTGGTGTCACCGTTCTTGCTCGCCCATACGAGTAATAACGTGCTTCCTGATAAGCTCTTAAATACGAAACATTTTCTCGCAGTGACAACAAGAGATAGATCTAAACTCCCAAAACCAATATAAAATACATTCACAGTGAGCTTTCTACGTATCCAAAACCTATACATGTTTCTAGGTTCGTATTAAAATGCAACAGTGCATGTTTAAATAACTGTAATCAAACTACCCAGCGCGTCACTCTCTTTGCCGACACCGGAAGTTGCATACCTGCAAAAATGGTAGTTTGTGGTATGGAATCAGCCCCTGCTGAGTATGTTATTACCTGACTGTCATGCACCCTCGGACCATTCAGTTATTTGGTCGAGAGCATGCAATTCGTTTCCATACAAATAGTTCAATGTTGAAACTGTAAAACAACAATATATTGCAGTAATCTCAAATAACAAACAAGCCCCCGGCTTCACACATCGCATCGTAATAAACCACTGAAAGCGTTTACAGCGCTTATATGAGTACAGAGACTCCATTCCAACAAACACTTAATAATTCATAATTGAGTTCAGCGACTCACTCGACCAACACCCAACCACAATCCACACATGAGTACGGTGACTCGACACAACCAGTTCACAACACACAATATGAGCACAATGGCTCGTTCAAACAAATCCACCAACATACCACACATAACCACAAAGCACAACCAATGAACAACAAGGCGAAGTAACGAGAATTATAAACGAGTATGAACTCTCGTCTTTGGCATGCAAGCCCAAATAATGTTCGCCTAATGTACGAGTTAATATAGTCGTTCGTAATTGTTCAGTCATGTCTAATGACAACGTCTCGTTAGAACGACGTGTCTCTAAGTTACCCATCTCTTATGGCGGGTCACCCACGGCAATAGCCACTCCAGCGGTAGAGTCTCCGTCCTACGAACAATCTGTAGTTCGTTGGAAATTTATCCAGATACTTACGGCTACCACACGGTGTCCTAGTATCGTTAATGGATCACAGTTCACAGCAAGAGCCACATCCTTGATAAACTTATCTATACCATCGCATCGCTTTACTATTCTTTTTTTCTAACACAGCAGACCAAGGTCGTAGTCCAATCCTGAGTATGTCGACTCGGGATCCAGTGCTAGATACGAGAGCGGCGTTAAAGAGGCCAATGCTCCGTATATAAGTCTCAGATATTTTATATATCTTATTATCCTAACGCTACAACGTTTTACTTACGTTCCTTATATTACACATATAAGATAGCATCATTGCCGCTAGTTCGTTTTATAATATGTTCATATATACGAACGGTACTGTTATCGCACAACAGTAATAATAATAAAGCAGCATTAATACGCAACTCAAGCATATTAATTCACAAGCAGACATTCAATCTTATCACAGATTTTCACACAATGTCTGAACTGAGGAAATCCTCAGAGACATCAAGCCACATAAATAACATACCGTTCACACTGCTGAGTATTACGGTGGAGTATGAATCAGCTAAAGTCTCTGGAGATCCTCGAGACGCCTCTAACAATCTATCAACATGCATCACACTATGCATCAGCATCTCATATTAACAATACACTACGGCACCCCGTACCGTTATTAATCTACCCCGGTTTATTCCCCGCTGTTAACTAATAACGTTTGTCGGGTTTTCGGTTTAACTCGGGATTAGGAAAAACGCTATATCACATGCGTGGTTACGTCGAGTATATTAATACTCTTAACTTTAAACGTTTATTATCGCATGTAGTGTAATACACCTTGTGTATGATATAGTTTGTTTCTATATTGCATGTATAATCCTTTATCGTGTACTGTAACATCCGCCTAGTATTAGGGTTGATAAGTGGTGGGTGGTGCCCAGTGTAAGGTAGGAGAATCGGTAGGAAAAATACCTGAACTACAAACCCCAGAGGAGTGCAGAGACACGGGAACAGGAGAAGGCCAGAAAGAGGGGGGAGAAGGCGGGGCCCGGGAGCGCAGAGCAGGGAAGGGGGGAATAGATAGGTTGGGGTACTATATTATATTTTCCCACACTATAAACATATATTTATTATATATATATATATAATATATGCATTATAGGACTATTTATTATATGGCAAGTCATTATAATATATATTCATTCTTTTTAATGAATACCTCTTATATTATAAATGTTATAACTCTTATAACATTAAAACCATATTATAAATTTCATTCAAAAATAGTAGTATTTCCAAACAGCATATATTTCTCAAATATTTATAAAATCCACCACATAATTTATATAATGTTATATCATAGTTACATAACATATATTATGACATTTAAGTCATTAAAACAATTATAACCTATAGTTATATATTGTTAATAAAATACCAAACAGCCCTTAAAATTCTCGGTATTTATTATTCTCCACTAAACTTCCATAATTTGTAAATCAACCCCAAATTATATTTAATTGTTACACTTATAACGTATACCTTATATTATAATCCTTAATATAATTATAACCCATGGTTATATTTTCTTAAAACAACCGAACAGACCCCATGGTCTATTTAAATTTAATTTCCACCACTTAACTTCTTATAATCACCAAATAACCCCATTTAACAACATATAGTTTCTAATGTCATCAAAACTATATATTATACATATATCTTCATAAAACCTCATATATAATTCCAAAAATCACCAAACTATACCAAAAGGTTATAAATATCATTACTAACCTTATATTTTCTCTAAATCTCGATTTTACCACATATGTTACCCATTTGTAACAATGTTATGAAATATCTTATATTATACTTAGATAATTCATATCTCCAAATTTAACCAAATCAATTTCTAAAAATTCCTAATAACCTAAGGTTTGTACTAAACTCCATTTAGTACCCCAAGTTTTCGGAAATAACAATACCACCCCAAGTCTTATAAATCTTTTACAATTTAATACTTATCTCTTCATAGGGTGGTATTTAAAATTTTCCAAACTTGGTCAAAAAGTCCTATATAGTCAACTTTGACCTCTAATACCAAATGGGACCCAAACTTTCGGTAATTACCTATCTTACCCCATACCTTTCTATTTTACAATTTTGACACAAAACTTTATAAAATGTATAATTTTTATTAAATTCATTTAAAAAGCCTAAACTCTTCTAAATTAAGCCCACGGCTTTCTAATTTTCCAGTAATTACGATTGGCCCCAAACTTAATTATAAGCATAAATTTAACTAAATAAGGTTATAAACTTAAATTAAAATGGCCTAATGACATGGCCTTATTACAACCTTGAACTTGCAAAATAAATTACACATTAAATGTCTCAAAATATAGTATATCTCACGGCCTCACATTAGATTATATATTTTCCACATAATGTCATAATTTGACCATTATGTTAATTAAATCACTTAAATGACTAGCTTAATTTATCTTAGTCATTTTTTTCCATTCTTAGGTTATAAATAACCCATATATTATGTTTCACTCTGGCACATAAATATATATGCTAAGAATAACATAAAATCATAAGTTTAAGGTGTTTATACCTTGATTATTCCTTGTATGAGCTCGGTCTCTTGTAGGAAAATTCACCACATGATTTAGACATGTTTAATACACCAAAACAAGATATGGTTATACTCCAAGCTTAAGCTTAACCATAAGGAATAATTAATGTAAGATTTAAGGCAAAAATCACCTTAAAAATGCAAGGGAAGTTCCAAGTGAATTCGGCCTGATTTAAACACACCACAAGGTGTTAGATCCACTATATAGACATAAGGAATAGCTAGACAACAACAAGCTGCCTTGGTATTGATTTTACCTTGGAAAAATGCCTTAAAAGAGGGTATTTCCTTTGGATCTTGGCCACCCTTGCTCCAAATGGCTAACCAACTGATTGAACATGTAAATATGAAGATTATTAGTGTATAAACTCACAAAAATCAGAGGAAGAAAATCGCTTGAAGACTAGAGAGGCTTAAGGTATGTTTTTACCTTAAAATGCAAATTTGGGCAACCTTTGCCCCTAGACTTGCTTCAGCCGAGTTTGGATGTTGTTGTAACCTTATAACACTGAGAATGAGCCATGGGAATTGATGAGCCACGAAATCTAAGTGTAGGTAGTGAAGAAATGAAGAAAAAGGGCTAAAAATGACATTAAAAGCTTACCTTAAGAGCTTAAGAGTTTGAACTGCCTTCCTAACTCAAGGGCCAGGCGTGAGAGAGCATGGAAGGGGTTCTGGATCAGCTGGAATGGGGCAGAAGGCAAGGGAATGATTGGAATGGCTTAATTGATTTGAAAAAGTAAGAAAAGTTACTTTTTACTATTCAAAATTGGTATTAGGTATCAATTTGTCTTTCAATGATTGTAAGCTGTCTCCTCCCCTCCTTGCCTGCTGACTTCCATGGTCCAAATGGGTCAATTGATTGACCATTGACCAAACATGGTCAATTTGACTCAAACGGGCCCCCTTGTGGGGTCTTATTAATATTTTAATATTAAATTTGTAAAAATTTGTAAATTTCTGGAATTAAATTCCTAATATGATATAATGTGATAAAATATCATATTTAAAGGTAATTATAACCTTTAAGCCCATTAAAACCCAATTTAGAAGGCAATCTCACAAAAACGTGCTTTAAGGAATTTTAGTGCACATTTAGAGTCGCAGGGTGTTTCTGAGCTCTGTTTTCTTTTAGAACAGTTTTGTTGTGTTACTTACATGATATTTGATCATGGTATCCAATTTTATATCATTTAGAGGTCATTAGACCTCTAAGGTATTCTTAGAGCACATTTTTGCCCTACTTGACCT
>CM041779.1:159623703-159685493 GCA_023374045.1 Limonium bicolor
ATTGTTAATTGATTTGACGAATAAATGACTGATGTTACTATTATTTGCAGGTCAGCGGAAGCATAAGCCCAGCATGCACTGCATTTATGCCTTCTTCTATCTCAAGGTTGTTAGTTTAGTTTAGTTCAGTCCATAACTGTTTTTGTACTGATACTCTCTATTCACACAATTAATCATCGTTGTGGTTGTTATCCTGTGCAGTCTGGCACCCCTTAAACTGTATGACCAATACTTCTTGGCCAGCTCCAGGATGGATCGGTTAGTAACTGGCTTTGTCCAGTCATAATTTTCTTGGTCTCTACAAACTTTGTTGCTGCATTGTACATTGTTTAGTTGAAAGCTATAATATAAGGTAGGGTCTTCTGAGTTAATTGGCCATTTCTGGAAACTAAAAGCACAAAACAAAATTTCTGTTTCATTTGTAGATCAACCTTTTTTACCATCGTTTGACCCAACGAGGAGCTGTCCAATCGTACGAAGGCATTGTGAATACTCATTCACGTATCCAGCTTGGAGTTGACCCATATGAAAGATGTGTTGTTTCAGGTAAAAATGGAAAAGAAGATAAAAACGCTGATGACTTTTCTTTTTTTTTTTTCATACTTTGATTGGTTTCTTGATCAAGTGTGATAGTAAACATGGGATGCGGTGGATGATGGCTATTATAGATTGATATTATATGCACTCTTTAGGATTGACTGCAAATTAAATTGTCACCCCAGTGGTCATGGTTTTGTCCACCTGGTTTTTGTCTCTGCAAGAACTAAAAACACGTGTCAAGCAAATGTCAGTGGCTATATACTCCAGAACTTTGTTCTCCTCCGATTTTCCCTTTCAGAAGAATTTAATTGTTTTTAGTTGGTGTCAGGGATTGGCATAACTAGTACGAAGCCGTGAGTTTGTGAAAGAAGTGTCTTGATTTTGTTATTTTGGAACTGCAGAAGAAAGGTGAACTGGACTTCCAGCTTTCCATGATGGGAAATTATGGTTGGAATGGCCTACCTGCTAGTATATTGGAGCATGATGGCATGGAATGTGAAAATGTTTTTGGCATTCATCCTTTCTTTATTGAAAGAGGTAGCTGTGGAGTTTTTTTTTCTTCCGGGATGAAATATCTCACTAGTTCTGCTGTTTTGTTTTGGTATATGGAAATATGCCTCATTTGATGTTCTATTCATATCATTCAGGTGATGATTCGGGAGTGGGGGATTTTGAGCTGGCACCAACAACTAGAAAAAATGTTTGAGAATTTTGCAAGCTATGCAGCTTTCTAAGTCTGGTGCACTTGTTGGTTCATACTAGTCTGGTATTCTTGTTTTGAGAATTTGGTTGTGTACGGCAGTCTGTTGGAAGGTAGTCCTGGACTAGGTAAAACAAGCTTGATTGTTGCCTTAGGAAAATATTCTGGTCATAAAGTTGTATGCATAAAACCGTCTACGCAGGTAGTTGTACTACTTTGTATTTTTTTTAAATTGTTTATTTACCTTTGCTTTTCTCATCTCCAGATCAATCGTTTTTTTACACTAATTCTCGTCAATAGTGCTATAGACTACTTAACAGATTTACTGGGCTCGGATTTGTCTATAGAGAGTGACACTGGGATACAGTATGCATGGTTCGATGGCATTTTATTGCAGGTCAGCATTTAATATTGGCAACAACATTAAGATCTTCTTGGTGTTCGATGCTGAATCTTAACCGTGTTGTGTATTTGTACATCTTTTTTTTATAGGCCCTGAAGGATGGAGCTTGGGTTCTCTTCGATGAGCTTAATCTTGCTCCACAATCTGCTTTAGAGGCATGGCTAAGTGTTTCGTCTTCCTTTGTGTTTTTATTCCCTTTATCCTCTTTGCAATGTCTCTAAATTTGAATTTAGGCTGGTGGGTTGTGGAAGGACTTTGTATGTCATCATGTAATGCATGAATATTACAAAACTGAAGTTCAGGTTGTTTTTTTACAGTTAGCAGAGATATATAAGCTGCTTTCACAAAGATATCAGCGTGAAAATCGCATATTGAAGGAATTTAATGAAGTTGACAAGTTGGAGCTAATGTTGTAGAGAAGATCTCTTATTGTACAACATCTCCGGAGATGATATGTACTCCTTCTATGTAACACCCCTAATCCTAAACCTGTAAAAACGTCGCAAGTCGTAGCATAATAAATAATAATTCGCAGCGGAAAATAAAACTATCTAATCTTGGTGTTACACGCCGTTACTCACCCTTGTGAGTAACAAGACATCCTTACTCTTTCCAACTATACAACTCCTCACGCTGTGATGAACAGATACTGAGCACTCTAATTATTACAAACCAAATCCAAACTAAATGAGCAACTAACTGAATACAAACAACCTTCTTAATACGATACAAAATAAAACTCAAAGAGTTCTTATTAAAAACCCATCAGCTACCCTGTGTCCGCTCTCCGGCTTTTCTCTTCAATCAATAACTGAAATGATTTGCCCATTGAAGGGTTCAGCAATCGAAATGCTGGTATGCTAAATGTAGTCCTAAGTCATCTAGATTCCATAAGTCGTTTTAGCCATCTTGATATTAGATTCTTTACATGAAATACGGTTTACAATAATAACAGTAATAACTTTAAACATTAGACAATCACGTAACAATTCACCTGTAAACACCAATGTACAATGGTACACAACGCTGATAACCACACATCAATAACCATAGCAATAACCAATAATCACACATCAATAATCCATAACAAAACCAAACAAGATATGCGTATTAAACTGTACTTGTTAGTTGGCCACGTGACCCTTATCCTTTAAACCAATCACTTAACATTTTCCAATTGAATTCCACCTCAGGCGTCATGTTAAGACAACCCTTAATAACTTATCAATGGACAGTATGTCCCCCTGGGTTACAAAGGAACCGTTACCAGCTGACCTTATGGCCCTGGATAAAGACCGATCCGGTCGAAACTGTGCACCAACGGTAGTGCCTCCGCCATCGTCGAATGGGGACAATGGATTCCCTTGAGTGACTCCCCAATGAAGTCTCTCGTAGAGATCACGATGCGCAACCAGAAAGTCGAAACAGTCTGGATTCCTCTCTTTATAAGTTAGCCCTTTAGTCAATGATACAATATCCAATCCTTGAGTTAAGACTATAACAGTTGACCATCAGTTAGGTTTAATAATACCTAAAGGTCAGTTAGTCTTGTTCCAGTTTAGGTGTATAAACTTCCAGTCATAAGACGTTCGCGTAAAAATAAAACGCAACAGTGTTGAGCAATACAGTGTACAATATCATATACATAAATCACAGATATCGCTCTTAAACAATTAAACACATAACGTCTGGACCTTAGGAAAATCCTTAGGACATTCATACCACACAATTAACATATCGTTCACCGGGTAACTTGCTAGCTTGACAGTTCACGCTCTGTAATTCCTTCCCGTACGCTGTTATATTACAAGCAATACCGGGTAATATTAATACAACTGTTCACTAAGTATTACAATACTGTCACTGTAGATTTTATACTCGTAGTATACTAACTCTGTATGTTCATTATTTCCCCCTGTTATTTACTAGTGGTTCTAGATAGTTCATTAGTTCATTATTTTATGTGATTTCCACATGTGATAATGAATTTCCACCTTGTAGTATATTTCCATTTCCTTATTATATACTCATAATTGTTTCCACCTTTTCTTTATATTATATCCTTTGGTTATTTTTATTATAACCACAATTATTTTATAAACTTTATATTATACTCCATAGTATACCATAATACATGGTTTTAATTCTTTTCTTTATTAAATTACAAAACCAACCATAATAATTCGGTATTTATATTTTATACCCAACAACTTTTATAATTTACCAAATAACCATATATCTTATAATTCATTAATTATTCATTCTAACTTTGGGAAATTGCAAAGAAAATATATTAATTTTTATAAATTACCAAATGACCTCAATCATTTTCGGTTTTAACATATAATTCTCTTATATTCACAATTTAATCCCAAAACTTTATATAAGTTACATTTTAACTTATAAACTATAGTTTTAATTTCTAATTATCTTAAATACCGAAATGACCCATATTTTTATAAATCATGAATTCGCCCCTTTACCAATTCGGTTTTACATATTAACTTTCACAATAATTACATTTTAACCCCTAAAACTTTATATAAGTCACATATTAACTTATAAACTATAGTTTTTAATATAATTCTTAAATACCGAAATGGTCCTTATAATTTTGCAAATTATGCATTCGCCCTAAATTAAATTCAGTTTTACACTTATACTTTCATAAATTACATATTCACCCTTAAACTTTTATAAACTTAATATTTTATGTCATAAATCATTTTAACCCAAAGTTTTTGGTCAACACTTTGACCAAGACTTAATTTCATAATTAATATTTTAATATACTAATAAATTCATATATAATTCGGTTTTATCCCAATCTTCCATAAATTACAAAATAGCCCAAAACTTTATAAAATGTTATTTAACACTTAAACACTTATTTAAATTCACCAAAATTCATAATATTAATTCCCACCTTATATTATAACATAAATATACCAAATCAACCCTTTAATTCTCGGAAAATGGTTATTTGTACACCAAACTTTACAAAAATTTACATTTTAATCACATAACTTATTAAACTAGCCATTTAAATACTTGTAGCTATTTTTAATACTCCCAAAATTCATAATATAAGCTAGTATACTTATATACTTCAAAAATCACCAATTAAACTATTAATTTTCGGCTGTAACTTTATTTTACTATATAGTTTTAAAACTTGTTTTATACCTTATAATAAATACATATAAATGTATATAAGCATGTGTAACACTTCTAAAAATTTTGCTAATGAATTAGAATGATTATAAACTCAAAATAGAACATTATTCCTAGAGTATTCGGTTTGAATATCTATGTATCCTAATTAATTTTTGTGTCACAAATTTATACCTTAAGGTAATAATCTTACCTTATATGTTATAATTTATTTTCTTGACAATATAACCTAACGTATTTCGGCCTTAATTTATTTAGAGGTTATACATATTTTTATACCAAAGTTTGAAGCTTAAATCAAGCTTAAACTTAATAAACCTTAATTAAATAAACTTACTCCTTAAATCAAGATAATTCTTGTACTTGATTTCTCCTTGAATTCCAAGCTCTCCAAATGCTATCTTGATGAAGAACTTTCGGCCTCCTTATGTATATTTAGGAGATCCATTTGTTAGACTTCTAACAAGGATTTATAAATAAGATTTGGAGTAGTTTTTACAAGAGTTTACCTTAGGAAGTTTTCAAGGAATTTTCGGTAGACCTTGAGATGGTTGTAGATCTAAATTTCCTTCATGAAATAATGAAGAAAACCTTAGCTTAGAAGTTCATAATTTTCGGTAATAACCTTAGGGTATTTTACCAAGATTTTCAACATGAAAATATACCTTAACTTGATCTTGTTGTTCCTTGTGTTGTTGTTGAATCTAGGAACCTCCTTGGAGAACTAAAGCTTGGCGAAATCTTGGTTGGTTGCTAGGTAGATTCTTCTTCAAGACTTAGTAGATTAACTAGGAATTTACATAGAAATGATGTTAGAACTTAGAATACCATTAATGGAGCTTTGAAGCTCTAAGGGATGAACTAACAAATGAAGAAGAAAAGAGAGAGTTTGGAAGCCTTACCAAATCGGCTGAATGAGCAAGGAAGAGAGGAATGCTCACGTGGATGGACATAATGAAACCACCCGTCCAAAGCCAATCGTGGTTATCGCAAAACTTAACACTTAATCGAACTCGTCGCAGGGGAAATAACAAACACCGGGACCTTGCCACGGTCTGATCGTTAGAATATACCGGCCTTATCGATTACAACACTTGTCCAAAATAAACATTCGACCAAACACCACCAACCAAAATACCACCAACAAAAATACCACTAACCAACCGAGTATAAGTATCTAAGTCATAATCACAAACTTACATCAGTTTCAATATAAACAGACGGGAGCACAAGCGCAACCCATACTCAAAATAAACAACCCATCCTAAGTCTAACCGCTCCTACTCTCGTGGAGTGACTTCATGGGCCTCTTACCTGCAAGTGTAAAAACAGCCCCCAAAGGGGGTCAGCACGAATGCTGGTACTCCCTCTCATGGCCCCCAAGCTAACGGGGCTACGACGACTAATTGTCAATAGCATGGAAATTGATTACGTACACAAGCATGATATGAAGTGCAATAAACAACAATCCACAGATGAACATACATAGTTCACACACAATGAACGACACAAGCGTTCCCTTATCAAGCGGGTTAGTAACCCCCTCCTTAGTCCTGATTCCTTAACCTCAGTCCTTATCTTACCTCAATCTAACCTAACTTTATTCTCAGTATACAAACCGTTCCTAGAAGGGAATGGTTGTAGCTTAATCTCAAACCTAGGATTTAGGTGATCCTACCGCACCGTCTTAATGCCACCTACCTTGGACGGGAATCCAGCGTAGCTGAGCCGGCAACCGGCCCTAGGCAACAAGTCCGAAGACAAGTCCTTAACGCGAGGGCGGATCTGATTCAGATACGTCCCCCTTTCCTTAGCATGCATGACCGGAGTCAGTCCCGGGTTCCTCACTCAAGTTCCAGTTAGTAGAAATCTAAACACCAAGTGTTAGTTAA
This sequence comes from Limonium bicolor, assembly GCA_023374045.1. Lineage (NCBI taxonomy): Eukaryota > Viridiplantae > Streptophyta > Magnoliopsida > Caryophyllales > Plumbaginaceae > Limonium > Limonium bicolor. The sequence goes on from CM041779.1 coordinate 159,630,413, forward strand.
ACTTTAACGGGTATTAACCAACAATCACCAATACTTAACTCTTATTCCTAACTCAGTAAGTACTAACTTGGTTAGTAACAATCTCAAGTCTCGTGGGTTAGTGTAAAGGAAACACATACACAACGAGAACAAATATAACCGGTTGCATGCTTTATCTTGTCTTAGTCATAACAAATAAAAGATAGCACACAAGCCGAGGGACACCTCGTTAGCAAGCAGGTCACAAGAAAGATTGTACCGTTCACCGTCGCCTGTCGTTTGTTTAACCTTCTCCGGGGTCCCAATTCACAAACCTAAAACATTGATTCATTTTAGGCCATCAGTTATTTGCACCATACTTACTCACTTAGTCCCTAAAGACTCCCATTCAATACCCTCTTAAGTCTTTGCCACTTAATCTTATAAACTTAACTTTAAACATTAAAGTTTATACTTAACTTAGCTTAATCCCTTAGGTTCTTAGGTTCCTAATCATTACTACCCTACCAATGGCATACCCTAATACCAATCATCATCCTTAGAATTTAAAATTTTTTTTTTTTATGTTTTAGGCCGACCGAACTTACCGACCGACCTTACCCAAGGTCGGTCCATTCCAGAACCTATCACCGTTTGAAATTCTACCCGACCGACCTTGCAAGTCCGGTCCCCAAGGTCGGTCCATTCCCGGGAGTTTTCCCCGTGGGAAATTTAAGCCCGACCGAACTTGCTAAGTCGGTCCCATGTTCGGTCGATTCCAGAGACTTAATTCCTACATAAAATACAAGCCCGACCGACTTGTAAGTCCGGTCCCCAAGTTCGGTCGATTCTAGAGACTTTTTCCGCCTGTAGTAGTGTAAATTGAGCTCGACCGACTTGCAGGTCCGGTCCCTAAGGTCGGTCGGCTCCAGAACCTGTTTCTAAATTCCATTTAACTCCAAACTTCTCCTAATATATCCTAGTATGTTCTAACCTCATTTGGGCACCTCAAAAACACCATAAGCCAACCACTAAACACTTTAAATCACCCCAACATCCACCTTAGTCATTATGCATTTTTCCTTGTAATCATGCCAACACTTGTAATGTTTTTCACTAGGTTTCTATGTGGTGGTTCATACTAATGTAACCACTATGCCAAATGCTTCCTCACCACTATAACATCATCTCCCAAGCACCTTTCATCATCTAAAACTCCTTTATGCAACTACTTAAAGTTTCTACACAAGTTTATGCCTCCTTCTACCAACACATTATTTCCTTCCTAGTTGTTTACCAACATTTGCCTAAGTCCTAAATACTCAAGTATATTCATTTGATTCCTAAATCCTCCATGATCATGTCTAGGTCATTCTAACTCATTAAACACCTTAAACTCACCCCTTTTTCATCAAGACAACCTCTAAAACTTCCTAGTACTTCCTTAGTCATGAAATCTCCTTAGAACATCTTAAACACTTAGGTTCTTCACTAAATTTTGCCATGGGTTCTCTAGTATATTGTTACACCCAACCACTTGGTTTTTCACCATCAAACAACCAAGATCACTCAAATTCTCATTACAACATCTTAACACACAATTTACACCAAAACTACACCACATCATCATATAGTGTATAAACTTAAAATGCTTGGCACTTAGGCCCTTAAATGACAATAATCTTAACCACTGAATTTCCACATATATTTGCCTTTGACCTGCGAATACACACAACAAGGCTCCCATTGAAATAAAATGCTTCTTGTAATTCACCTCAACATTGTTTGACTATCTCTTTTCTCATTTGCTCCTTAGTCACAAGTTCACAAGTATAGTCATTGTTTCTCCTAGGTTGTATATAGCCCTTTTCTAATGTAAACCTTAAGCTACACTCATCACATATCTAAATCCCATTCCCTTAAACAATAAAACACCTTAAGGTAAGTAATTTACCTTGTTCTTTTACAAGCTCACAAACTTTCCTCCTTAGACTTTTTCCTTGCTCAATCTCGGTCACCACTTAAACTCTCCTTGCCAATGTTCTAACCAATATCCAATGACTCCAATGAGTGCTAGATAATACATTAACCCTAAGGAACAAACCCTAGGTTAAAAATGTGCTTTAAGGTATTAAGGTGGTTGTTTTACCTTGGTTTCTCAAGACAAGCTTGGATATGAAGCAAGAAGGACCTCCTTTATCCTTTGGAGAGTAGAAAACAAGCTAGAACAAGGCATAAAAATGGAACCCCATGAGTGATAATTTTCGGACATGGAGAGAACATGATGGAAACCTAGATTTTCTTACATTTTCTTTACCTTAAGAGAATGGAGAAGCTAATGGAGTCTCCAAGCATGAGTTTCCTCCTCTAATGGCGATTTGCCTTGGCTCCAAAATGAGGCTCTTGAAGTTTTGAAAAGATAGAAAGAAGGAGCTTGAGCTAACTAAGAGATATATGTGCTTGGTTTTGATTTTGGAGCTTAAATGAGCAAGATGTGGGCAAAAGAAGATGGAGCTAGCATGGAGGTTCTTCTTACTGAGAGAGAAGAAAGAGAAAGAGAAACGATGAAGATGGTGAAGAATGAAAAAGGAGAAGAGATAGCATATAGATATTTGATTCCTTAAGGCAAATAGTAACAAGTTACTTTTCTCTTTTTCTTCTAACATTAATTGGCCACTCTTGGTGACTCACACCCTTAGAAAACCGGCCCCCTTCATTAATTAGGCTGGTCATGGTCTTATTTGACCAATTAATTAGACTTAATTGATTAAAGACTAAACTAGGCACTATTTGGTTACTATTCACAAATTAGTGCACATATTTGTGAAATTTTTGATTTCCCATTGATTTAGACTTCCTAATGTGATACTAATTAGTACACATGTTAATTAAAGAGTAATGATGGACATTTAGCCACTCAAAACCCATTTACAAGACAATTTTTCAAAAATGTGCTTTAAGACTCCTTAAAGCACATTTTGTGTTTTAACTTGTTTTCAAGCTTGGTTTTCTTTGGTAATTGGTTTAAAATGACCATTAGGATATTACTAAGGTCTAAGAACAATATTTGGGTGCTCACCCAAGTCTCTCCAAGCTTAGAGCACGTTTTCGCTTAAACTGCTCTTTTGGTGTTTCCTTATGTTTTCTTTGATTAGAAATGTTTCTTAATGTTTCTAAGGCATTATTTAGCCTCCTTATAACTTAGTTTATCACTTAAACACCATATCTAAGTTTGGGGTATTTCAATCTACCCCCCTTAAAAGAACTTTGTCCCCAAAGTTCACATATATGCTTAACCATTCACGGTACTCAATTCCCTTAATCTTAACACCACATCTTATATTCACATTCACACATCTCAAGACTCGAAGGTCAATCACAAATACAATACATAAGTATTATACATAACTCAAACTTATCACCAGAGTGTAGCAACTTACACAAATTCACATCTTAAACAACCAAACAAACGACAACATTCGTTTCCTAACTCAAAAGCGAGGAAGCTCTACCCCCCTTAAAAAGGGGTACGCCCCGTACCCTATACAGACGATCTAGTCAGTAAACAAAGAAGGGTACTTCGCCCTCATCTTATCCTCTAATTCCCACGTGGCCTCTTCGACATCCTGGTTAGACCAGAGAACCTTCACCAGTCGCACTGACTTATGGCGAGTGTCCCTAGTCTTACTGTCCAAGATTCTCTGAGGAGTCTCCACGATCTCATATTTGGTTCTAATGTCAACCTCTCAGGTTCTAACACATGGGAGGGGTGGTGCATGTATTTCTTTAGCTGTGAAACATGGAAAACATCATGTACTTTACCCAGTTCAGCAGGTAAATTCAACCTGTAAGCAACCGGGCCCACCCGCTCCGTAATCTCATAAGGACCAACAAACTTCGGGCTTAATTTGCCCTTCTGCCCAAATCTGAATACACCCTTCATCGGTGAAACGCGCAGAAATACCCGGTCGCCCACTGCGAACTCCAGGTCTCGTCGTCGAACATCAGCATACGACTTCTGCCTATCTTGAGCAGTTTTCATGTTCTCCCTGATTTGCTGAACTTCAGCCTTAACTTGTTCTAAATACTCTGGTCCTATAATGACCGTCTCACTCGACTCATCCCAGCAGAGCGGTGTACGACATGGTCTACCGTACAACGCTTGAAAAGGTGCCATCTTGATCGAAGCGTGATAGCTGTTGTTGTATGAAAACTCGATCAGATGCAATTTGTCAATCCAACTGCCCTGGAAGTCTAAGGCACATGCCCTCAGCATGTCCTCGAGTGTCTGAATCGTACGCTCAGTCTGACCATCTGTCTGAGGATGGAACGCGGTACTTAACTTCAGTTCTGTACCCAACGCTTCTCTAGTAGCTCTCCAGTACCTCGAAAGGAATCTGGTATCTCTATCTGACACTATGGTCTTTGGTATCCCGTGATGTCTCATTATTTCTTTCTCAAACAACTCAGCTAATTTGGTCACCTTCCAAGTATCCTTCATCGGTATGAATCGGGCTACTTTGGTAAGGCGATCCACCACCACCCATATCATGTTGAGACCTCCCCTAGCAGGTGGAAGTCCAACTACAAAGTCCATGGAGATATCATGGAACTTCCATTCCGGAACTGGCATCGACTGTACCATTCCGCCCGGTCGTCGGTGCTCGAATTTTACCTTCTGGCATGTGAGACACCTCAAGACGAACTCGGTAACATCTGTCTTCATCCCCGACCACCAGAAGTATCTCTTCATGTCTTTATACATCTTAGAGGCTCCCGGATGGATGGAAACTGAAGAACAGTGTGATTCCCTAAGTATACGGTCTTTCAGATCCGTGTTGCCCCGTGGTATGCATAACCGGCCCTTAAGTCTGATCAGATCATCGTCGTGAAGTCTGAAGTCATATTTCTGACCTCAAAGTACCATCTGTCAGCTTCTGTCTGACCTCTCTCATATACTCATCTGTCCTCTGAGCCTCTCGCACCTCATCAACCAAGCTGGAGAAAGAAACTAGCGAATGGAGTGAGTGTGCTCGACGGCTCAGGGCGTCTGCTACAACATTGGCCTTCCCCTCTTTGTATTGGAGGTCAATGTCATAGTCTTTCAAGAATTCTAACCATCTCCTCTGTCTGAGATTCAACTCCTTCTGAGTAAATATGTATCTTAAGCTCTTATGATCGGTGTAGATCGTCACACTAACCCCGTATAAGTAGTGGCGCCATATCTTCAAAGCGAAGACTACAGCTCCCAGCTCTAAATCATGTGTGGGGTAGTTCTCCTCATGTTTCTTCAACTGGCGTGAGGCATATGCCACCACCTTGCCATGTTGCATGAGCACGCAACCCAGCCCTCTGCCGGATGCATCACAGTAAACCTCAAAGCCCTCTGTACCGTCTGGAATGGTCAGAACCAGTGCAGTGGTCAGTGAGTCCTTCAAACTCTTGAATGATCTCTCACAGTCAGCCATCCACAAGAACGATGCATCTTTCTTCATCAGACTGGTCATCGGTTTCGCGACCTTGCTGAAATCCCTAACAAACCTCCTGTAGTAACCTGCCAGGCCGAGAAAGCTCCGGATGTCGGTAACAGTCTTCGGCCTTGGCCAAGTACGTACGACATCAATCTTTGCTGGATCCACTGAGATCCCAGCATCTGAGATGACATGACCTAGGAAAGAGACCTGGTCAAGCCATAACTCACATTTGGAGAACTTAGCATATAGCTGGTTCTCCCTCAGTATCTCTAATACCCTCCTCAGATGTTCCTCATGTTCAACCTTAGATCTTGAATATATCAATATGTCGTCGATGAATACCACAACCGACTTGTCCAGCTGCTCCCGGAACAAGCGGTTCATCAGATCCATAAACTTCGCCGGTGCGTTCGCCAAATCGAACGGCATCATTGTAAACTCGTAGTGGCCGTAACGTGTCCGGAATGCCGTCTTCTCAATGTCTCCCTCCTTAATGGCTATCTGATGATACCCCGATCTGAGATCAATCTTGGAGAACACAGATGCTCCCTTCAACTGATCGAACAGATCGTCAATGCGGGGTAATGGGTACTTATTTTTCATTGTCACTGCATTCAACTCTCTGTAGTCGATGCAGAGGCGGAGACTGCCATCCTTCTTCTTCACGAAGAGAACTGGCGCTCCCCATGGTGATACACTGGGTCTTATGAATCCTTTGTCTAACAAGTCCTTCAGTTGTTCCTTTAACTCAGTCATTTCTGCCGGAGCCATGCGGTATGGTGCCTTGGCTATAGGTCCGGTACCAGGTAGTAGTTCGATGGTGAACTCTACCTCCCGAGTGGGTGGCATGCCGGGCAGTTCCCGTGGAAATAGGTCGGGGAACTCCGACACTACCGGTAAGTCGGGGTCGAACTCGGGGTCTCTCTCTATGTCCTGTACATAGCAGAGGTACACTTCTTCCTTCCTTCTTAATTCCTTATACATTGCCATGGCGGTGATGATCTTAGTCGAAGGCTCTCTGGGCCTCTGGCGGTATGATATTGTTACCCCAGACGGACTCCTGAGCAGCAATCTATGCTCGGCGCAGAGGATACGTCCCTTGTGCCGCTCCAACCAGTTCATCCCGAAGATAACATCAAATCCCAACTCCCTGAACTCAATAAAACTGACTGGGAAGTCTTCCCCTTTAATTCTGACAATGGCTCCTCGGTAGTAGCGAGTGCAACGAACCTTCTCCTTAGACGGGAGCGTAACCGTGAAGTCGGTAGCTCATCAGCGTCTAGCCCCAACCTGCTCGCGAAAGATGCCGAGACAAAGGTATGCGAGGCCCCTGAGTCGAAGAGAACTGATGCCTCAATCCCATTAATCGGAAAGGTGCCGGTGAGGATAGTACCGCTGGCGTCGGCCTGTGCCTCTGTAAGTATGCTTAACGCACCTTCCGTACCGAGTCCATAACCTAATTGTATTCCTAAGCTTCATGAGTATTGATGGTATAACAAGAGTCGTAACAATTTATATGAACAACACTGTTATTTTATTCGTAACCATCCTGTTTACAACATGTGCTTAAGTCTTACATCTCATTCCTTATCTCATTCTAACATTACATGGCTAATATTGTCTAAAGGTTAGGTTTAACCGTCCTGGTTTCATGTGCGTCGCATTAATCACTGCTGACGGTGCTGTGTTCAGCTTGATTCTCTTAATCCCATGGTATAACATCCTTGACTCTCCTCCCATAACTAATACATCTCCAGACTTAAGTACCAGCTTATTTGCACGGTCCGCACGCTTCTGCTCGCCGTATAAAAACTCTGCATCATCCCCAATGGACCAAGACACTACGGGTATCCCTCTTTCGAGAGACTCCGTTGTCTCGTCCTTATCCTGGTGTAGTCCAAGTCGCCCATCTTTCTCGTAGAAGTTCACAATGCAAATGTCTGCTTGTATGTCTGGAATCGGTTCAGCTTCCAACTGCTGAGCGATTTCCACGACTTGTGTAATAACTGGATGGAACTCTTCGGGTATTCCCGGTGGTGAGACTCCATCTTGCATCCTCGTGGTTTGGTAGTTCTTGGCATACGGATTCCAATCCTTGCCTAAGCTCATCATTTTTAATTTCATCCTTGCTCCCCTTGGGTACTCCGGTGTGTAAAAACCTCCCAGTCCCATTCCTAGTTGACTGCATCTTTTGATGATGGCTATTTGTGCTTCGGGTGTCAGGTATCCCCTTAATAAAATCATACCTGGGCGGATAACCTGACATTGTACGGTTGGAAAGTCTATGGTTTCGATGTCGGTGTACTCCGGGTCAGGTGTAGATGGTATTGGATAGCAGATGTTGAAGCTTCCTAAAGTGGTAGTAGGTCATATCTTACTTAAGTTCTAATCTCACTCATTCTTACTTAACTTAATTATTCACCAAGCATGCATGATAATGCGGTACGCAGGCAATTTTATTACTAAGTGGTTATAGCGGTACCTGGCCTCGATGAGGGTTCAGGCTCATCGTCCCGGTCCACCAAGTGTAGTGTGGGTCTCGACTTCTGGGTCACCCGTGGGTTCTTTTCTGCAGCTGCTTGCACCTCCTCTGACCGTCAGATCCAGCTCCCTGATCGGTCTTGCCCTTGCCCCTAGTCTCGGGCCTATAGGCTCTGCTAGCGGGGTTCCGGAAGCACTCGTATGCTCGGTGCCCGTATACCCCACAATAGTTGCACTCCACCTTGTTCCCCTTGCAATCGAGCCGGGGTGGTCCTTGTGACACCACCTACAGATGTAGCGTCGCTGGTAGCCACCACCGGCTCCCTTCTCAGTCTCAGATCCTGATCATTCGCAATATCAGTACTCATATCTCAAACGGTTACTAATTGTTCTCTTAACTCACTCAATACCAATCCCTTACCCTTTGGCGCCCTAGAGCGCAGGGGTGTAGCTGCGTATGCGTACGTCAACTTCAATGGCTCTTCCGGAGCCTTCTCCTTTTCCTCCTTCCCTTTTGGGTTCTGATTTTTCTGGGCCTGAGGCTGGTACTTCTGTTTCTTGTACCCACCTTGCCCTTGGCTCTCCGTGCTCTTACCAGCATTCTTCCTCTTAGCATTCTCCTCGTCCCTCAGCTGGACGGTTATCTCAACCTTAGCAGCGGCATGATAGCACTCCTGCTTTCCATAGTATTAGTCACTCTTGTTTCTCACAATCTAAATCTTACTCATTAACTTACTCAAATCTCAACCATTCTTATTAGCTGCAAGGTAGTGTAACTCGTCGGCCCCATGCCGTAGCGGAGTCGATGGCTAAGCCCGCCATAGAAGCGGTCCACCAGGATCTGGTCTGAATATCCAAGACCTGGCAGAAGACGGAGCAAGGCGGTGAACTCTGAGTAATACTCGTCCACCGTCATCTTGTCGGTCTGCTTAAGCGCATCCAACTGCAAGCGCTTCTTCGTCTGGACATGGGCGGGGTAGTACTTTGCTCGTAGCAATGCGGTGTACTGCTCCCAGCCGAACTCTGGATTGGCCACATGCTCGGCCCTCACCAGCTTCCACCAATCGCCTGCCGCCCCTTTCAGGTAGAATGCAGCTAGACGCACCTTGATCCCAGCAGGGACGTCAAGGGTCTCGAAGGCGGTCTCCAGCTCGGAGATATACGCCTCAAGCTTGGCGGGATCGGTCTCCCCCTTAAAGTGTGCGGGTCGAAGGTCTGCAAGACTCTTCACCCAATTCGGTTCCCGGGGTTGTGGCGGTGGAGGTGGTGCACCCACACCAGGCTGATAGCCCATGTGCCCTAATGCGGCAGCCACGATCTCTGCGATCGTCTGCCCCTCCGGTATCTCAGTCTCGTCGCCTCTGGGACGGCCTCGACCTCTCCTTCCTGACATCTGAACATTCATAACTCACATTAGATTCGTATCCACCACTGTTTCGGTTAACGAATTTATAACGTCCGTAGACGGTAAAGACGATCCACACTTATTAGTGGTCATCTGACTCTACTCACACTAACAGCTCACACCCTTAACCCATCACTTATTTCTTAACTTATATCCTAACCCGGTGGTTTCTTATGTCCGGTATTTCTTGATCAGAGCGTAACTACGCTCTGATACCACTTTTTGTAACACCCCGTCCAAAGCCAATCGTGGTTATCGCAAAACTTAACACTTAATCGAACTCGTCGCAGCGGAAATAACAAACACCGGACCTTGCCACGGTCTGATCGTTAGAATATACCGGCCTTATCGATTACAACACTTATCCAAAATAAACACGACCAAACACCACCAACCAAATACCACCAACCAACCACCAACCAGATATAAGTATCTAATTCATAATCACAAACTTACATCAGTTTCAATATAAACAGACGGGAGCACAAGCGCAACCCGTACTCAAAAATAAACAACCCATCCTAAGTCTAACCGCTCCTACTCTCGTGGAGTGACTTCATGGGCCTCTTACCTGCAAGTGTAAAAACAGCCCCCAAAGGGGGTCAGCACGAATGCTGGTACTCCCTCTCATGGCCCCCAAGCTAACGGGGCTACGACGACTAATTGTCGATAGCATGGAAATTGATTAAGTACACAAGCATGATATGAAGTGCAATAAACAACAATCCACAGATGAACATACATAGTTCACACAATGAACGACACAAGCGTTCCCTTATCAAGCGGGTTAGTAACCCCCTCCTTAGTCCTGATTTCCTTAACCTCAGTTCCTTATCTTACCTCAATCTTAACCTTAACTTATTCTCAGTATACAAACCGTTCCTAGAAGGGAATGGTTGTAGCTTAATCTCAAACCTAGGATTTAGGTGATCCTACCGCACCATCTTAATGCCACCTACCTTGGACGGGAGTCCAGCGTAGCTGAGCCGGCAACCGGCCCTAGGCAACAAGTCCGAAGACAAGTCCTTAAGCGGAGGGCGGATCTGATTCAGATACCGTCCCCCTTTCCTTAGCATGCATGACCGGAGTCAGTCCCGGGTTTCCTCACTCAAGTTCCAGTTAGTAGAAATCTTAAACCCAGTGTTAGTTAAACCTTAACGGGTATTAACCAACAATCACCAATACTTAACTCTTATTCCTTAACTCAGTAAGCACTAAACTTGGTTAGTAACAATCTCAAGTCTCGTGGGTTAGTGTAAAGGAAACACATACACAGCGAGAACAAATATAACCGGTTGCATGCTTTATCTTGTCTTAGTCATAGCAAATAAACAGATAGCACACAAGCCGAGGGACACCTCGTTAGCAAGCAGGTCACAAGAAAGATTGTACCGTTCACCGTCGCCTGTCGTTTGTTTAACCTTCTCCGGGGTCCCAATTCACAAACCTAAAACATTGATTCATTTTAGGCCATCAGTTATTTGCACCATACTTAACTCACTTAGTCCCTAAAGACTCCCATTCAATACCCTCTTAAGTCTTTGCCACTTAATCTTATAAACTTAACTTTAAACATTAAAGTTTATACTTAACTTAGCTTAATCCCTTAGGTTCTTAGGTTCCTAATCATTACTACCCTACCAATGGCATACCCTAATACCAATCATCATCCTTAGAATTTAAAATTTCTTTTTTTTTTATGTTTTAGGCTCGACCGAACTTACCGACCGACCTTACCCAAGGTCGGTCCATTCCAGAACCTATCACCGTTTGAAAATTCTACCCCGACCGACCTTGCAAGTCCGGTCCCCAAGGTCGGTCCATTCCCGAGAGTTTTCCCCGTGGGAAATTTAAGCCCGACCGAACTTGCTAAGTCCGGTCCCATGTTCGGTCGATTCCAGAGACTTAATTCCTACACAAAATACAAGCCCGACCGAACTTGTAAGTCCGGTCCCCAAGTTCGGTCGATTCTAGAGACTTTTTCCGGTAGTGTAAATTGAGCTCGACCGACCTTGCAGGTCCGGTCCCTAAGGTCGGTCGGCTCCAGAACCTTGTTTCTAAATTCCCATTTAACTCCAAACTTCTCCTCATATATCCTAGTATGTTCTAACCTCATTTGGGCACCTCAAATACACCCTAAGCCAACCACTAAACACTTTAAATCACTCACCAACATCCACCTTAGTCATTATGCATTTTTCCTTGTAATCATGCCAACACTTGTAATGTTTTTCACTAGGTTTCTATGTGGTGGTTCATACCTAATGTAACCACTATGCCAAATGCTTCCTCACCACTATAACATCATCTCCCAAGCATCTTTCATCATCTAAAACTCCTTTATGCAACTACTTAAAGTTTCTACACAAGTTTATGCCTCCTTCTACCAACACATTATTTCCTTCCTAGTTGTTTACCAACATTTGCCTAAGTCCTAAATACTCAAGTATATTCATTTGATTCCTAAATCCTCCATGATCATGTCTAGGTCATTCTAACTCATTAAACACCTTAAACTCACCCCTTTTTCATCAAGACAACCTCTAAAACTTCCTAGTACTTCCTTAGTCATGAAATCTCCTTAGAACATCTTAAACACTTAGGTTCTTCACTAAATTTTGCCATGGGTTCTCTAGTATATTGTTACACCCAACCACTTGGTTTTTCACCATCAAACAACCAAGATCACTCAAATTCTCATTACAACATCTTAACACACAATTTACACCAAAACTACACCACATCATCATATAGTGTATAAACTTAAAATGCTTGGCACTTAGGCCCTTAAATGACAATAATCTTAACCACTGAATTTCCACATATATTTTCTTTGACCTGCGAATACACACAACAAGGCTCCCATTGAAATAAAATGCTTCTTGTAATTCACCTCAACATTGTTTGACTATCTCTTTTCTCATTTGCTCCTTAGTCACAAGTTCACAAGTATAGTCATTGTTTCTCCTAGGTTGTATATAGCCCTTTTCTAATGTAAACCTTAAGCTACACTCATCACATATCTAAATCCCATTCCCTTAAACAATAAAACACCTTAAGGTAAGTAATTTACCTTGTTCTTTTACAAGCTCACAAACTTTCCTCCTTAGACTTTTTCCTTGCTCAATCTCGGTCACCACTTAAACTCTCCTTGCCAATGTTCTAACCAATATCCAATGACTCCAATGAGTGCTAGATAATACATTAACCCTAAGGAACAAACCCTAGGTTAAAAATGTGCTTTAAGGTATTAAGGTGGTTGTTTTACCTTGGTTTCTCAAGACAAGCTTGGATATGAAGCAAGAAGGACCTCCTTTATCCTTTGGAGAGTAGAAAACAAGCTAGAACAAGGCATAAAAATCAAGGTTGTGAAAAACGGTACGGGGCTTCAATACGGACCCATCAAAATACGGAATACGGGAGTATCAATACGACCGAGACGGTAGTAATAATACGGAAGACACATTTATTTGCAGTTTTCAACATCATCAGCAAATGAAAAACCATGCAATTATAATATTATAATACAGATTTTAAACGAATTGTAGTACACCAGCATATATAAAGTAAACTTTACCCACTAACTTTGTCAGTCAGTAAGAATTGATTCGAATATATAGTACTGTAGCATTGAATATGTATATACGTACACTGTAGGAGGCTAGGAGCATCATTTGTGAAGAAAAAACAAGATAACTTATGCTCTGTTTTTGTCAAGGAAGTAATACTAGTACCTCAATGGATTGTACCGTAGAATCTGAATATATAATCACCACAATGATGAGTTGTTTCTGTAGAACAAATAGAAGTAATGTGGTACTCTGTTTTTTAAGAAGAACACAGTGCCCCTGCACCTCAATATATCACCGAGAATAATGAATTACGGAATCTTTCAGGTCAGCGTGGGTAACTTACGGCAACAGCTATAGTATAAATCTATTTATATGCGGGTATGATTAAGAAAGTAGAGAAGATTATGGTTAAATAACCATCTGCGTTTGATATTCTATTTAAGCGGACATGTCCCGCTTTTTCAGTATATACGGTTTATACGGGAATGAAAGTGAATAAACGGGCGTACTGCAATAAGATACGGCTTCAATACATATGCGGATATAGTACGCTCGCATCAACACGTTTGAAGATAGAGACGGCGGTGCGGCCGTTTTAAACGCCGTACCGTCCCGTTTTTCACATCATTGATAAAAATGGAACCCCATGAGTGATAATTTTCGGACATGGAGAGAACATGATGGAAACCTAGATTTTCTTACATTTTCTTTACCTTAAGAGAATGGAGAAGCTAATGGAGTCTCCAAGCTTGAGTTTCCTCCTCTAATGGCGATTTGCCTTGGCTCCAAAATGAGGCTCTTGAAGTTTTGAAAAGATAGAAAGAAGGAGCTTGAGCTAACTAAGAGATATATGTGCTTGGTTTTGATTTTGGAGCTTAAATGAGCAAGATGTGGGCAAAAGAAGATGGAGCTAGCATGGAGGTTGCTTCTTACGTGAGAGAGAAGAAAGAGAGCAAGAGAAATCGATGAAGATGGTGAAGAATGAAGAAAGGAGGAGAGAGATAGCATATTAGATATTTGATTCCTTAAAGCAAGTAGTAACAAGTTACTTTTCTCTTTTTCTTCTAACATTAATTGGCAACTCTTGGTGACTCACACCCTTAGAAAACCGGCCCCCTTCATTAATTAGGCTGGTCATGGTCTTATTTGACCAATTAATTAGACTTAATTGATTAAAGACTAAACTAGGCACTATTTGGTTACTATTCACAAATTAGTGCACATATTTGTGAAATTTTTGATTTCCCATTGATTTAGACTTCCTAATGTGATACTAATTAGTACACATGTTAATTAAAGAGTAATGATGGACATTTAGCCACTCAAAACCCATTTACAAGACAATTTTTCAAAAATGTGCTTTAAGACTCCTTAAAGCACATTTTGTGTTTTAACTTGTTTTCAAGCTTGGTTTTCTTTGGTAATTGGTTTAAAATGACCATTAGGATATTACTAAGGTCTAAGAACAATATTTGGGTGCTCACCCAAGTCTCTCCAAGCTTAGAGCACGTTTTCGCTTAAACTGCTCTTTTGGTGTTTCCTTATGTTTTCTTTGATTAGAAATGTTTCTAAGGCATTATTTAGCCTCCTTATAACTTAGTTTATCACTTAAGCACCATATCTAAGTTTGGGGTATTTCACATAAGGAAAGGCAAAGGCAAAGGCAAGGAATCAAATTGGAATTATTTTGACACAATAATTCTCAAATTAACTAATCTTTCCTTTGTTTATTATTTGGTTGTTTGGCTCCATAAAATTTCTATCAATTAGACATGCTTTCGGCTGGATTGACAAGGAATTGAAGACTTGTTTGACAACTTGGAAAAAGAGGACAAAGACTAAGGTTGGTACATGTTTCTAGTTTGATTTTAATAAGGCAAATTAAGTCTTCTTTCCTTGCATAAAATCGGTAACATGGACTGAATATAGACATTTGAGTCTTGATGATTGAAGACATTAGAACATGGCTAGGTAGGTAGGTATTCTACTTTGATTTTTATAAGGCAATCAAGCCTCATTTTTCCTACATGAAATCGGCTACATGTGCTGCTACAAGACATTTGATTTTGTTATTTTAGACATAGGATACTAGCTTAATTAGGTAGTTGTTTTATTTGACTAGATAGACAATCAAACTCCCCTTTGTCTTGGTCCAAATCGGCAGCCCCATGTGCTGGTAAATGGCTTGATTTGTTGGCATGTAATATACTAGTCTAAAGTAGATCTAGTTTTATTCTTTTGTGTATTTAATTTCCATGGCTTTTTCCCAAACTTATTCTTGTTGTTTTGTTGCAGGAAAATCGGTAGTGTAAGCCTTCCTTGACTGATTTTTATTTGACATTAACACATGGCACATGTAGAGATGAGTCACCATTCCATAAGACAATTTTTGAGCTAAAATCCTAGTCAAACATACCCTAAATGGCGCCCATTATAGAGGTCAAATGGGACTGATTTTTAATTTGATTCCTGTCACACTATATTGTATTAAGACCATATTATAACATGTTATAAGTCACAACATTTAATTGGTACATTTATACCAAGATAAAATATGAAAGTTCTAAGGTAAAAATGCTGATTTTAGGTACCTTTTTGATGATAAAATCGGCCCTTGTTATGCTATGAGTTTAGCACTGACATTAATTGATTTAGATGGTAAACTTATCCCCTTTTAAGATTATCAACTCGTGGCTCCTCAAAAACTTCAAGGTAATTGCGTAAAACGCATTTTTGTGACACCCGAAGGTGCGTTTTGTGCTTTAAGGATTTTCTGGAAAATAAGTAGTCGCTATGAGTTCCAAGTGTTTATTGACATTGTTTATAGTCAATAATAATATGTTATGGTGTTACATTGAGTTATATGGGGTTATATCAACTCATATCTCAATTTCCGGGCTACCGGGACACTCCCGGGGCAAAATAGGAGCGTTAAGAAATTCATCCGAGCACTTTGTTTATTTTTGAGAAAGTGGCTCGAGAATTCTCTTTAGAATGTTGAATAATGATGTTAGGAACTCTTAGAATGATTTATATAGAACTTCGTGCCACCTCGGCACTCCTCCGGGCATTCCCGGGGGTTTATGGGACCCTCATAAGGCATCTCCTAGCACTTTGCGTTTAACTGAGAATTTAGTGTGAGTACTTCATCTTAAATGTTTATTAAGGTGTTATGGTGCATTTGGAATGAAGTGTAATGCTTCACACCATCCTAAATGTATTTCCGGGACTTTCGGGCCTTAAAGGCCTTTAAGGGAACTCTCGGGCATATTGTATTTTTACTCAGTTTTAGATGAGGTCCTGTATTCTAAGGGTCATATAATGATCCTAGGTTACCTTCATATGAGGTTTATAGCTTATATAACTTGTTTAGCTTAAAGTCGGGCTTTAACGCTCGTTTTTGACCTTAAGGAGTTTAGGTGCGTTTTAACGCCCAAGTGTTTATATACTTTCTTTAGGGTTTAATAATCCCCTAAATAATAATTATTTATCATTATTTAATTATTTTAAAGGTTAGGGGTATTTCATTCTAGGTTTGACTGTTGGCTTGAAGCTAGGGCTGGCAAAACGGGTTGGCGGGTCGGGTTGAGCTTAACCCAAACACGACACGATTAATAAACGGGTCGACACGAACACGACCCATTTAATTAATCGGGTCATGTACATCAACCCGAACACGAATATACTTTAACCCGACCTGACCCGTTTAACAGGATAAGTTTTTTGTGTCAACCCGATTAACCTAGTAGAACACGACTAATCTGATATTTACGTGCGGCTATTCTCTTAATTCAAAATCCAAATATGGTTTGAATTTTGACGTATTAGTTTTCCTTGCCATAAAGATTAAAGAGAACTATTACAACAATATAATTTAAAATTCAATGGGTTGAGTAAAAAAATTAAAATTCAATGGGAATTGGGATGTCATCATGTGCCGATTTGGGTGTTTGGCTGTGTGGTAGGATAAAAGAGAGAGTAGGTGTTGTAATTTTAATCGGTAATGGGTTTGGATATATATATAATTTCAACTTAAAAGTTAAACGGGTTGGCGGGTTACACTAGTTAAACCCGAACCCGACCCGATTATTAAACGGGTCAACCCGGACACGACCCATTTATTTAATCGTGTCAAATTATAAAACCCAAACCCGTAAATTTCGTGTCGGGTTCGTGTTGGTCAAACGGGTCGTGTTGAAATTGCCAGCCCTACTTGAAGCTGCTCTTGTTGCTGATCAGAGAAGCCTGCTTCTAAATTTGTCATTGCTTCAAAAATTGCCAGAGATAGTTATTGCTGATACTGACAAACTTCACATGGTACAATCATCATTGTCTGCTATGTCCTTTCATAACACATAGAAGTTTTATGTTTAGCTACTGAGTGAATTGTATGTTTTCGACACTACATCTGTTATGGCAGGTTGGTACTTATTCCCTTCACTTTTGTGTCACTATATCAAGATCTGTTATATATTTAATGTGGTATTCTACCTAACATTGCAATGTATGTGAAGATTGCCAATTCTACTTTAAAAATGTGGTTCATATGACATTCTTTGTTGTGGAACAATATATCTCTTCTCAGAAAGGTACGCTCAGTGTCTACACCTATTGTGTTATTTCAGTACGAAAATAGTTACTTTTCATATATGTTTTGTTGAGCAGATGCTATTATGTTGTATTTTGCTTTCACATTAATTCTATAATTAATTAATAGTTGTCCCTCTTTCGGAATAGGTAATGTTATTATTAGTGGGTGCAATAAGTCTGTCCAGCCTTTGTATATTCTCTAGGCAGTTACTCCCTAGGCGTCTCTCTGTTTTTGATTAACATGTTCTTATTCCCCTCTCTATAAATATGTACAGACTAGATTTTTTTGCATTCTTTTCTTCATGTTTTTCATCAACGCAGGATGTTCCAAGAAATGATTGTAACAAGTTTGTTATACCCAACTTTCTATTTAGGCCTTTGGTGACTTAACTTGTTGAACTATAAGTAGATTCTTTGGTAATGATTACTTCTAGCTCTTCTGTTTCTTTTTATCGCCCCCTTCCGCACCAATGTAATGTTTTTTTATCTTTGTTCTATCTTGTACCACATATCGTAATCAAGCAACCTATGCAAAGTAATATGTATCAAGTTCACCGGAGAACATTCCATGCATATATGTTTTGTTTTCCTTCTTTACTTTATTACTTGCTATTCAAGTTTGGTGTAAATGTGAGTACTTTAATCTTTGCCCTTTCTTTTATCGGGGGAAAATGCAGTCAAGCTATGTCAGTATTTTTGGCTGTGTTCACGGCTTAAGGTTGGCTCATATATCTAGCAAAGCATTGCCCAAAGTATTGATTTAAACTCTTTGCTTTTGCATGTTGTCCATTCTTTATTGTATCAGGTTTGTTATATTATCTTTCTCTTAAAAGTAATGTTGATTGTACTGCAAAGTGGAAAGAAGTCTTACATATGTCACACTGATTATTTTTAATATGAGCATAGTTTGAACTGTCCTCCTAAAAGAGACTTTGTGCTGACGAGTTCATCTCTTTGCAAATCATATTTGCGCACAGAAAATCATTTAGCAAGGAGAAATTTTCATCAATACAAACCATATATCCTTCTCTTTTACACCCCATGAACATATGAATAAGGTTGGAAATGATAAACCTTCTACAATTTTCAGTAGAACTGGACATTAGAGTCACAAAAACAATTATAAAAATGTTTGAAAGCGTGATTAATTTCTTGCTATTTAACATATCAGTTGAAGTACACCCTTTATGTTGCAACTTCTTTGGTTTCTTGAGGTGCAAGATAGTGGTATCCAAGCTCTCATTTCACTTCTTAAATCCTTCACGTATGTGGCACAAACTCTCATTGAGCAGCTACTGCAAGAGCTCTACCTGTGGCATGGTTGTAAAAAACGGTACGGTACGTCCGTTTATACGGCGTATCGCCCGTTTTTGCAATTAAACGTATTGATACGGCCGTATGAAATCCGTTTCATCGAACACCCTGTCTGGTGGTGGCGTACGACCGTATAAGCATCTGTATTTCCGTATTTACCGTATTTTTAAAGAATACGGTATAAATTATTAAAGACAACGATTTGACTGGAGCAAAAAGAAGACTAATGTTTTCTATTAAATCCCTAAATGAATATAATGTTGACCTTATATAAGGTTTTACTTTAGAAAAAATGATGTTATTAAGCACACACCATCATTAACTATAGATTGAATATTTGTGAGAGTAAAATTACAATTATACCAATAACTTTTCAATCCTACTATTTTTTTTGTTTTTTTCTACTTAGTAATAGTGTGACCTTTTCTTAAAATTCACTTATGTAACTTATCTTACATTACTCAAAAAACTTCTACAAACTTCTTATAGTTTAACAATGCGATAAATTATAATATATAAATATTCAATTTGAAGGTATTAATAACAAAATACTAATATTATGTACAAAGTGGAACATATTGCATACTTATAAATATTTATTATATGTTTTTTATTATTTAAATATTACTGTTTCATCCGTACTGATTCCCCGTTTTATCCGTATTACGTACTCTCAATAGTCCGTATTTGTCTCTCGTACCGTTTTTTACAACCTTGATCTGTGGAATGTATCCATCTTGACTGCCTTGTCTATTTTGGTTTTTGAAAGGGGCTAATACAATACGAATTGTGCCCGAAGAATGCTTAGAGAATTGGGATTTCATCTTGTACTTGGTTTGGATGATCTAGATACAGCTGCCAAGTTTATGTCCAAGTGTTCATAAGTTATGGATAAAATATCATCACTTGAGCTTAAAATGAAGGTACATACGGTTACACTCTGGTCATTAAGAATACACCTGGATATGGCTTGTTTCCTTGGTATGACTAAATCTATAATTTCAACATGAGAATTTTATGGATTGTTTCAGATTATATAATTCTTTACATTTCTCGTTTAATCCCGCGAATTTCTTGATTAATCTTATGAATTATCTTTTGAACTGATTGATGACAATAGAAAGATTGAATTAATCTATTAACTTGTGAATAATAGAATCGGATAGACTAGATTTTCCTTTAGGAGCTTAATAATTCCTTGCGCTTAATCCATCTACATGAGTTTTGTTTGATTCTAGACTAGATTTTACATGTTCTGGTAGGTAAGTTTCTCTATGACTAAAATTTAGTCTTCAAAAGATATTAAGAAATTTGTAAATTCACTTCTCACATTAAATTGTAAAAATTAGACTATCTACCCGATCACAAATTATCTGAACCTGGGATTCCATGCATTCATCACTTTAATCACTTTTTACTCGCTCGTTAATTTAATTGCTTTATTACTCGCATCCTGCTAGTTTAATTTCACAAACCTGAACATCCCCTTAAATTTCCTATTTTTTCGTAGGATTAAACTTTCTTATTTTCAAATGAAAGATCAATACTTGGTTGCTCTTAGCTAGCTTTACTACAGAGGTCGGGATTATTTGCAACCCGTAGGCATTTGATTTGCTACTTTCTGGGAAAGAAACAATGGTGCTGGAAAAGTAATTAGGAATAACAAAGATAATGAAACATCCGAAACAAGTAAAAAAAAGTAAGTGAGTGAATAAAAGAGTAAGAACATGAAGTATCTAATGAAAATTGATAATGAAAGCAAAAACTTAAATGAAAGACAGTCATAGGTTGTTGTACGCAGATTGTTTAAAGGAGTATTTAGCTTTTCAAATACTGCTGAGTCAAATCGTTGATCAATAGCTGACCCAAATACTGATGAGAGTGTCGTATGGCAATATCAGCATGGGAATTAAAACATGTCATAAGAAAGCCTGAAACAAGGTAATTACGAGCATACTGATTCAGAGAACAGCTAACACAGGCAGAAATATAAATCTGGCAAAGTAAGTTTCCCTGATTAATCATTGGGCTTTACGGTTAAAAACATTAATAGGAATGGATGAGAAACACCAAAAAACACAAAAGCTATAGAAGTTAGCAAGAAAATAAAGCATTAACAGGTGAAGTAACAATAGAGATTTTCAATTCTTCGAACATAGAGTTGTCAAGACAGTTGCATTATTGCAGAACTTAAGCAAGTATCTATCTCATTCTATCGAGGTTGTAATAAAGTGCAAAAAGTATGGCGCTAGTATGTCTAAGTCAATCTTATCATAGGAATTCCCTAAAGAGCTATAAAAACAGCAAACTAAGGAACATAGAAGCAGAGCACGACATGTTCAATTCTTTGAACATAGAGCTGTCAAGACATTTGCATTATTGCAGAGCTAAACCAAGTATCTAACCCATTCTATCAACGCTGTAACAGGAAAAATATAAGCATAATTCACCTTTCACCTTACAAACCGCATAAGACAACCATCTTACAACACCTTTTTAAACCCTTCCTTTAAGGTTCCCTTTTTACTTAGTTGCTAAACCCTTTTCAGTCCAACCTTTCATTAGTTTAGTCCTTATTCTTTTAACCTTAACCAACAATATAATGCACCAGCTTCAAAATGCCTTAATTCCTTACAAGACCTTAGTTTAAAAGTTCCTTTTGTTAGATTATTTTGAAACACGTACAACCATAAAATTAACCCACTTAACCAGGCCATAGTATTAACCTACTTAACCAGGTTAGTTTCAAGGTAGGTTTAGCTCTTAAATCTCATTGAAAGTCAGCCAAAAGACTCCACTTAATTTGCCTAACTTAGGGTAGGTTCTCACACCTTAAACCACCATTTCCTTCCTCAGGAACCTTACTTTAAACTTGTTAATACATAACCTTCAAAGGAATTATGAATACCAACGAATACATGGGAGAAATAAGGGATGGATAATCTTAGAATTAACCTTATAAAGTATAAAGGAATCCAAAGACCTTAAGATTCCTTAATAAAGATATGAACACCTAAAGATAGCATATAAATGGAGTAAGTTTCTCTGCATTTTCCTAAGGCTTTATGGCCAGAAACATCAATAAGAATGGATGGGAAAGTATCTACCATTGTAGAGTGGCCGGTGCTTCGTTTAGTTTGAAGAGTATGGGGTTTCCTAGGATTAACCGGTTATTACCGCTACTTCATTCAAGCATACAGAATTATTGACTGCCCACTTACTGACCTATTAAAAAAAGGAGGCAGTCGCAGGCTTTGTTGGTTCAGTCCACAAGCCTTCAAAAGAAGCTACATGGCTGAGTTGTGCTGAATTCCAGGCCCAAATCCCTTTTTCAAGCCTTGGGGAGAAGGCTTGTTCTAGTAGGGGTGGGGATGTTAGGAAATTAATTTCTAAGATAGTGGATTGAAAGGTTTATGTGAGAAGAGGGACATTTGACTCGGGAGGGAAAGAAGGGGAATAATTAAAGGATAAAGTTGAGAGTTTAGGCAAATAACTTTACGTTTGAATAATTACCTTTTACGTTTGAACAATTACCTTTTATGTTTGAATAGTCATACTAAACAAGTAGGGAGGAAATTTGGGATGTAGTGCCTATAAATTAAGTAGACATGAAGGGTAGAGTATTATGAAATGACTTGAAAGCCTTTCACACTTGAGCAATTACCGTTTACGTTTGAACAGTCATTCCAAAAACGTAGGGAGGAAATTTGGGCAACAATGCCTAGAGGACTATGGAATTACTTGAAAGCTTACTAGTGTAAGTGTTTGAAAATTTGGGTGGTTAATAAGTAGTTCCTCTGTTCTACAGAAGGTATAAAGGCATTATCCATGCTTACATAAGTTTTTAATGCCCATTCCTTTTACGTTGACATTTGATCCTTAATATATTGCTTATTAAAAAAGCAAACAAGGGTTCCTCCCCTTTTTTTTAGTATCCCCTCTTTATGTACAATCATTTGTATGATATCCTATAAGACGAGCTTCTAATCAAGGAAAGATCAATGTAAATAACATGACCTCTTTTCTACAAAGTAGACATAAACGCTGCCAGCCTAGATAATCACAATTTAGGGTGATCCTTTTCTTGAGATCAGATTAGGATCAGATTTCAGCACACCTGGAAGATTGATGGTCATGATATAAAAAATACCAATGACCATGCAAACATATATCTATCCAAAAAGCAGGATCCAATAGATTGGGTGAAAATAGTATTGCTCTCTGTTAGGAACAGACTGTTCAAAAGACTGATTAATGGGACAAAATTGTCGAGTAAAAACCGTTTATATCTCATCGGCAGACAAAGAGAGGACATGTTCTAGATCATAAATGCATTGGTTTGTACAAAGCCTTTATCCACCTCATTACCAAAAGAAACTCAAGGATGCCAATATGAAACATAAAAAGATGAACAAGTGATATTTTAGTAAAAAATCTGATCAAGATTGCACTCATTTACACCCCTCAATGAATGGGGTATGTCGACAAGTTCTCCAATAACATTGTGACCGATACTTGCAGCTACAAAATGGTCAAATTAGTTGAAAGAGATACATTAATAAGGACAATGAGTGTGAAAAATACAAATATATATACACAACTTGCAACCAAAAAGGTGGTGCTTTGTTAAGATTCCAAAATTTCGTTCGATTATTTCATGCCAACTATAAGAAATAACCCTAAGGCTCATCTCATGAAAGAATGAGATGAAAGAATGAGCTACCAACCTAAATACCATTGAACAATATTATCATTCTCAAGTGTGAACAACCCATTCTGATTATAGTATGGGGCAAGTTCTAGAACTACATAATCATTCTTAAATGTGAACAAACCAAGATTCTTATCAATTATTTAAGCTCACTCAAAGCTTGGTAATATCTCAACTCCATCAGGCTCACGTAGAAACTTGAACAATAAAAACAGATCAGAGATTTGAGCCTTAAATGGGCGTTCTTAAGGCTTCTGAACTATATTAAACTTTATCAAGCTTTGTCAAGAAGTGAATGACTAACTAAATTAGCATAGTATGCTCAAATTCTAAGAGCTTTACATCAGAATCTAGTTGAGCTTAAAGCCTATGGATGTCGGACTTGATGATGATAGAGAGCAAAAGAACCAAGGAGGCAGCAACTATAAAGGTAGGGCAAATAAAAATGCTAACTTATTCAACCATTGTGTTAAATTCACATAGAAAGAATAAACATACCTATCCAGACGACAATAGGCCCTGAACAAGCTTTTGTAATCGATCTTTTAACAGCTTATTTCCAGGCAAATGGAAATGATCCACCCTGAAATCATCATTCAAGAAGAGTAAGACTATGAAGAAACTGGAAGTTTCGAGATACAGAAAGAAGATAAAAGAAGAAGCCCACCCAACCAAAGCTCCATGATAAGTCATTGCCAGTGACCAAGTACCAAGGGATTGCTCATCGAAGAAGTACTGACGGTGATCACCGTGGCATCGCTCGACTTTTGCACGTCCGTTTCCATACTCCTTGTCTCTGTGTTTTGTCTCTCTGTCCATACAGTCCCTTCGATCGCGCTCACCGACAACAGCAGCAACGGCTCATATCAATGCTACGTTGTTTAGACAATGCACACAATTAACAAGTGACTGACTTTTGGTTTTCACTTTCAGAGAACAGTTAGGGTTAATTGATTGATAGGAATTAAAGATCAGTAATCGATCTTCATTGATGTTGATCCCTGAAAGGTGAGAGACAATGGGAATGAAAAGAGGGGTCGGGGTCGGGGGGTGAAATGATCAAATGACATCGGGGAAAAAAGCGCGTATGATGGGACAATGAGAGAGGCGATGGCCAGGAGACTTTCTTTTTTTGAAATAAACCACCGAGAGAATTTCAGGAACATAATTTTTTTTGTTCAGTAGGCTACTGGAGTAGCAATACAGTGTTGATGGGCTATACTGCTTTGTGCAGTACCCATTCAGGAACCAGATAAAATAGACACACGAAAACACAAGACACATATACGAAAAGCAAACCCAAAACACACAACTAGAGTAGGTCTTTCAAATCAGAGAGAGAGATTAGTCTGGCTAGGGTTAGGGAGGTCTTCTTTGCAATATGTCCCCACTCCAGGACTCACAGCTTTGTTGAGGTGAGAACATCAAGCCAGTCAATAACCTTCTGGTCAAAAATCAGCCTATTGCGTATTTCAGAAACATAATAAACGTAAAGTGGCGATGAAATAAAACTAAGAAAGAATAGCTAAAGGTAATTTCTTTTCTACATGTGTGGTCATCTTCTCTACATTTAAGACTTTTATCCGCTGTAAGATTAGCTATTGAAAATTTTAGTAGAGTAGTGAAGAAAAAGTGGGTTCTGCACCAAAAGCTCACTAATGCCAATTACTATAAGGTGTCGTTCGCCCATCGTCATTTAGAGATAAATGCACATTTAGTTACTCCTCCGTTCTAAATTATAAGTCATTTTAGTATCCAAAGTTTGTTAAAAAAATATAAGTCATTTTAGCATTTTGATACACTACTTTCCATATTTGTCCCTAGTCTTCAATGCAAAAGTAATCATTAATTAGATAAAAAACAAAAAGTATGGGTACATGTGTCATCTTTTTTACTCTCCTTAATAAGTGTTCAAACTTCTAAAACGACTTATAAAAATGAATAAAGTACTCTATTATAGTCTAGTTAATTTAGAAGAGTTTAACAAGTGTGTTTTAGTATACTTTTAATGGGACCTACTAATGTGTTGGGCCATTAATATGTAATAGCTTATTGATAAAGCTAAGTACTTTTTTTGTACAACCAATAAACGAACAAGCACTTACTCATTTGTTAAACTACTGGATAGTTACTATACTCTTGGTCAATGAGTAATGTATTTTTGATTAACTTTTATGGACTTTTAAACAATGAGTACGAATAATCCTAGGGCTTTTCTAAAGAGACCCACATAAAATTGTAGGACTGAAACGATAAATCAGTTCTCAAAATGGGTGGGTAACCTAAGGGCTTCTAGGGTTGCCTATACTAAAACCAGCATGATTAGGGATGAGTCCAGCCCCAAAAAATAATGCTATATTTGGATCGGGAATACTGTCTCCCAAATGGGCAAGACCCAACAATTGATACATTAACAAACTTCAACATCGTATGATGAAGAAAGATTAATACGAACGAAAACAGTACCAGAGATGGTCAACATAAGATAAAATGGGATGGAACTATAACCCGAGGTATATAAAGTAATCAATTTGCTTCAGTATTTATATTGAACTTTGTGCATTGTGGTTTTATGAAATATCAGGTAAGTCTAGTTCAAACCCAGAATGGTGAGCATGGGCTTGTTCCTAATATTATTTGTATTGGTTAGCTATATCTTAACAGACTAAAGTAAAAGAGAGCGTGGACAGATTATTCTTCTTATAAATCAGCCAACACCAGCTTGACCAAATTTCTTTTTCTTCCCCCTTTTGTCAAGATGTTCTAAGTTTAAAATCTAACATATTTATAGAAACCATCATCAGATACGTGGCTACAGACAATTAATTAGTTGCTGCCAAAAAAAATTACATATTCGCACAAATCAAGCTATCGATGTCAATGGTATTCTCGAAACAGAAGACAAGAAAACAGGAAGTATAATCAGTAATAAGTAACGCACAAATGCCCACACACAAACAGGAATTTCACTTAATAACATCTAAAATTAGCTCATGTTAAGTATAAATACCGAGAGAGTGAGAATGATTATCCTCTGTGAAGAGCTGAAAATATACATACAAAAATAGCAAACTTGTTAGCTTGTAAAATAATCGATTGAACGGGTTAAGGCTGAATACCGAGAGTGGGAGAAAGACGATCCCCTGTGAAGAGCTCAAATATACACACAAAACAGCCAAACATGTTAGTTCGTAAGATAATCAATTGAACAACCGAAGAGATGAAGAGGTGGATACAAACTGCAGGCGCATCCACATCAGTCATGAGCGGATTTCGGATTTCCATAGAGAGGTAGCAATTCAGTCTGACGTAAAGCCTAAAACAAGGCGGAAGAAGTTCAAACCGGTCGCAGGAAAGAGACTGTAACTCTAAGGTTGTCTACTCTCACTTTTGGGTGAAGAATGAGCCGCAAACCCATCAGAGATTTGAGCCGAACAAAGAAGGAAAAATAAGGAACTGAAGCATGAGCCTCTCATAAACAGAGTTTTCTCTCCTTTTTTTTTTACTAACATCGGCGATTGTAAATCGGTTTGAAAACATAAAAGTGATGAGGCGAGCAAAAATGATCTCAATACTACACTGATATCAAGGCTTTGTGCGACTTCACAAACCTGTAAACCAACATCAGATTCGGGTGATTATTGGTGTATGCATAAGGATCAAAACGACAGTAAAATACAAGGAAGAACGAAAAAAAACCGGAGAAGAGCAGCAGACGGAAAGAATGAAGGAAACCAGAAGGGAGATAAAGAGAGCCTCGGAGGTAATTCTGATCGTGCCATGATTCCTGTTCTAAACCAATCGTCTTAAGACTCATTGGGCGGGGAGGATTCGAAAATGAAACAAGGACCGAGAATTGAGTCGAGAGAGCAAAGAACAAGGAATTGACGTTGTAACAAAATCGAAACCGAGAAAAAAATCTGGAAATAAGAGCAAAAGGAAAGATGGAACAGAAGATTGTTAAAGAAAAATTTCCAGCGCTACTTACTCTATTCGAAGATGGAAGTATGAGAGGCGACGGTGAACGTCGTTTTCTGTCGATTATAGCGTTGTGGTGGAAGAACTTCTCAAAACAGAGAGAAAAGAAGCTTCTAGTCGGTGAGACAAAAGGCGAGGAAAATGATCTTTTATCGGCTACTGCCTTCCCGTCGTGTTCATTTGTTGTGTTCAGGGTACAGAAAGAGGAAAGTAAATGTGGCCTCAATTGGGAGCCGGATCAGGTCGTCGATGGCCGTTGGGCCTAAACCAACTTACGCTTATATTGTTTGGGCGACAGTTTGATCAAGAAAGGGCAGAACTAGATTATATGAGAAAAATGAGGTGAGATAAAGGAAAATCAGAACTAAGGTTAATGAAATTATGAATGGGAATAGACAGGAAATGAAAATGAGAATCAAGAAGTCTGTTTGGTTCTAACACAAAAACGAAATATAATTTTCAATACATTAAAGTTATAAATAATATATATTAATATTTATATAAATTATATGCAACATATATTAACATTTATATAAATTATACATCATATATAAATAATTATTCAAATTATAAATGTGAATTAATATTTATATCAGTTATATAATTTTTTCATAAGAAAATATTATATAATAATATTTTTAAAAATTTTATTATATTTATTAATACTTTTATATATTATATATTTATATAAATAATAAATAATATTAAAATATATTAGTAGTATTTTAAAATTTAAAGTATTTCATTTATAAATGATATTTAAATATATTGTATATAATAACTATATAATTTTTAATAATAACTATAAATATTTTTATAAGTATATATATTAGTATTTTTTAAATTTACAAAAATATATATTATTTTATAGTATTTTTACTATAAATAATTTTAAAAAAAATTTATATTAATATATATTAATATTTAGTTAAATTATATTATTATAAATAATTTTATATAATATATACTAATATTTTTAGTTTATTAATAATATATATTAAAATTTCTGAATTTCTAGGATTTAAATTATAAATAATATTTATATATAAGTATTTTTTAATATATACAAATATATATAATATATTAATATTGATATAAATTTTATATATTAATATTTATTTAAATTATAAATGGTATATATATTAAATATTTACATTATATATCATATTCATATCCATATTTATATTTATATAAATTATAAATAATATTTATTAAAATTTATTTGAGATATAATTATTTTATATTCATAATTATAAATATTATATATCATATACTAAAATTTATCTAATTTTTATATCACATGTATTATATTTGTTTATGTTAAAGATGATTATTATATTCATAATTATAAATATTATATATCCATAGTATTGTGGGGGGAATCACTAAAGAGGGACATGAAGGTTCTGAAACTTGAAATGGGGGAATCAGAATCACTAAAGGTACAAAACAAACAACCATAAAGGGAATGAATCCCTTTCCCACTATTGATTACCCCATAGTGAAAGCACCCTAAACATGAGTTGGTTGAAGCTGTAAAATTTTACTCAAAAACTAAACACAAAATAAATAAAAATAAATATTAAGAAATTTCCTTTGAAAAAAGTTTATTGTTGAATTGAAATTTTTTTCTTTTTCAAAATAGAATTTTTCCTCAAATGTCTGAAAACGGTTTTGAAATTCTTTTAATAAAATGGTGGCTATGACCCCTCTAATTTAATTTATCTTTCTGAATTTTGCATTATGGGGTGAGAATTTTTGGTGTCTACAAGGAGTATTTGTATTTAATTTTAGTTCTTTTCAGTTTTATGTAACCGAATAATTTTAGGTTAAACGGGTTGGCTTTGGGTTCAATAGTTTATATGGGTTGGGATTGGGTTGAAAATTTGAAACCTGATTATTATTGGGTAGGGTTTGTGAAATACCCCTAAATTAATTTAAATAAATTTAGGGGATTTCTTTTATTAAACCTTTAATAATACTATTAAGTATTAAATTATTATATGGAATTATGAATGTTACATTAGTATAAGGGATTATGAATATTAAATTATTGTATGGAATTATGAGTATTAATACTATATGGAATTATGGAAATTAGTTTAGGGGATTCCTCCTATTTAGCTCTAAAGAATACATTTAAATATTTAATTATTATACATTATTATATAGTATTATGAATTTAATAACAAGATTTATAAGTCAATAAATCTTGGAAAAATTCCTAGACACTCCAATTATATCATAAAGATTTTAGAAATATTGAGAGCATTGATTTGAAACATAAAAGTCAATATAAAATCCTAGAAACCTTAAAGCTTATTAAGCCTTGCTAGGGTTGACTTTTTGAGAATGGTCAAACTATCACATGAAACCTATACCAATAAAAAGGTTATGGAAAACCATGAAGATTGATAAAAAGAACGTCAAAAACGGATCATCCTAGCCAAAGTTATGATAAAATGAAGTTTAGAGCCAAAATTTTGAAAAGATGCTGATGTGGCAAGTCTGCTGACTCATCAGGCGCCTCGGGACACGCGCCCAACACTTAGATAAATTCTATCTCCACGTTTTTCGCAACTGACTTCGCCCTAACTTGTGACCTTTCTCCTCTTTTGGAATTTTTGAGTGCCGTCTTTTGCATTCTCTTCTCCTTAATCTCCTCTTTCCAACCATAACTCATACAACTTCTAAATCAACCTAAATCGACGGGAATATTGATCCAAAGTTGCTACCTTGCGAATTCGTAACCCAGAATTCTGGTTTTCTCTGAAATCAGGTAAACTTCGTCTTACCATAACTTCTTCGTTTCTCAGCCAAATTTCGTGTTCTTTAGCTCGTTTTGAAGAGCTCTAATCCCTCTACAACTTTCATGTTGATGACCAAGGCTGACTCGTAATAGTTTGGAAGCGCTAGTCGTCTAAAGTTCCCTACTCAATCACGGTGGAATTCCTGCCCAAAATTTTCCGGAAACGAAGTGGTAAACTCGGAACTTTCGGGATCCATAACTTTCTCCCTAGTTCTTCGTTTTCAATGATTCTTCCACCAATGTTTATAGTTACATGTCTACTTTAAAACGTGGTAGGTTTCGTGGATCTAATCCTTCTCAGTTAGCGCGAGTTGGTCCGTGAAGTAGGCTACTTGGTCTGCTCATTAAATAACAAGTTTTCCAGAAAATCGAAACCAATTTCCTTGCCGGTGCATTTCTGGTAGGTTTCCGATCAAATTGCTCAATTATTGTCATTCGTTTTTGCATTCCCGAACAAACCCCCATGTCAATTTAACCAATTAAGCAATAAATTGAGAGAATTTTGGCAAATCGAAACCGAAACTAATCATAAACCCTAACTTCGATACCCAGAATCGTATTCACATTATACTGTATCATAGCTCGTATAGTTGGTACCATTAGAAGCGTCTTGGAATTTCGAATCCAACGAGATAAAAATCATCGAATTTGGTTCTGTGAGTTGAGAGAAAACAGAGATTTAGTACTCGACATCTGTTTGGGGTTCGCTGATGAACTCGAGGATTTTCAGCCGTCCGATCGTAGGTTTTAGAAACGGACGGCCGAGATTAGATCTGGGGAGTTTAAGTTGGTTATGAATTATAATATTTCCAGAATTAAACCCTAACTTGTTGAATTAATTTAAATACCTTCCTGAATGTATTTTGACTTGACATTTTAACCATAGATTCCTTATAAAATCTAGTTTATTATGATGTAAATTAATATGAGTTTTGAGTTTTTAAACGTAAGTTATGATTTTTGCAAGTTATGAGTATTATGAAATTATTTGGAAAATTAACAAAGATATTTTTATGAAATAAAAATTTTATAATATGTCTAAAATGTTATAGTTACTATATACCTAATTTGGGAATTTTTGGACAAGAGGAAATAGGTTTAAAAATTGTATTTCTAAGGTTTTTCATAAGTTACCTATAATATAAGGTTTTTAATGTAACCAAAATTAAAGTATAGATGATTAATAAACTTTATAGGTTGGGGAAAATATAATAAGACTAAACTAACATTTAATACAGAATGTTAATAAATATTTTTGGGTATAAACTTTTAAGTGAAGTAAATATATATATATATACATATATATAAAAGGAATAAAATAGTAACTTAGGTTAAATCAAGGAACTAAATTAATCTACATTTATATTAATTATATAATATGGTAGTTAATATACTTAATTGAAACTAAATACTTTATTTTATAAACCATATTTTGGATGTAGATATGTGTAAAAGTTAATATAAATAATTAAATGCAATAAAACTACATAAAGAATGTCTTGAATAAATCATAGTATACATATACAATAAATAAATAAATAAAGACATGAAATACCTTATAGCAAATAGAATATGAAGGAATTAATAAGTTAAACTAAACCTATACATAATACTAATAAAAGAATATTATATGAGGTAGTATTGAATTGTGGTTATGAAATTAAGCTTAAAGAGTTATCTTGGATTTCTAAGATTTATATAAACCATATTAAAATACATGTGTAATATTATTTGTCAAAGACCAGAATGTAAATCTATAATTTGGTTAGGTAATTAATAAGTTGGGACTTAGGAATATTTGTAATCAGATTTTACAAATATAGAACTTACTATATAATTAATAAATAAATGTAATACTTTTACATCTAAATGGTCTTAATATATAAACAATAATAAAATAAATAAAATACTTTTACATCTAAATGTGAGGTGGATTAGCGATTAGCAAGTCTAGATTTAATCATTTCTTGGCATTTATGGTATTGAAATATAACTTAATGTTTTAAGATAAAATCATTAAAAGGATTATAATATAAAACTATATTAAACTATGATTTGGAAATTTATCTAAATAATAATCCTTAAGTTTCTTGGCATTAGATAAGCCATATGAAATACATTTATAACATTTATTACCAATACTTAGGATGTGAGTTTACAATTAAGTGAGGTATTTAGTAGTTAGAATTTATAGAAGGTTTATAAATAGGAATTTGATACTTAAAACCTTTGAACCTTTTATTAGATAAAACTAAGTTACATAAGATATTATATTGATATACTTTATGGTAATGGGAAATAATGATATGTTATTTGAATATAAAATATGAGAATTTTCAGGATAGATGATCTTATTAAATAATTGGCAATTTCACTTATGAATGGGGATTTAATTCTTAGATAAATTTTACCTTATGATAAGATATAATGCTTATCCTAAAACATAATAAAGGGAATTAATCTATTAAGTTATTCCTTTGAAACTTTAGGTTTTGTAAACAATTTAAAACGTATTTAAGACTTAAGTTTATTGAAGTTTAGTATAAAAGAATTATACATAGTCTATGGAGGGAATGTGTGTAAAAATAAAACATTTAGGAAATTAAATGTAAGCAAGGATACATAAAAGGGTTATCTTAAAACACCTTATCATATAGTTAATGACAAAGCAAATAATATACTCTGTGAATACTAAATGTAAGAGTTCGATAAGTCTAAGTTAGCTATAACATAATTATTTCAAGATGAAAAGTAATTTAACATCTTATGACAAGATTAATAGATGGGTGTACTAAAAGGTCATTCTGAACTAAACATACGGTAAATGAGTTTAGTAGCTCAATTAAGTTATAATAAAATGCATCTACAACACTATGATTCCAATATACAGGATGTAGATCTTAATTAAGTTAAGGGGAAGACTTAATCATAATGGATTATCTGGTAGATATTAATAAAATACATAATCTTTACATTGTGAAATAACAGTATAGTATTCTGAGATGAATCCATCATAGGTCATAATACAATGTTTATTCTAAATTATGAATAAAAGTATTGGGCTTAAGATTATTATTGAAATTCTAAGATTGATTGAATAACATATACTGCACTTATGTTATAAAGGTCTTAAATGTGAGAATTATGGTTAAGTATGGGTAAAGTGGATAAGAGTGGAACAATTAACAAGTGTTAATAAAATACGTTCCTTGGTCTTACAACCTTGAGTTATACAACATTCTAAGATAAGTCAAAGGTTATACATAACATTTGAGTGAGGAGTTTATTTAAGCTTAACATAGGCTACAAGTGATTGATGATAGACTACCTTTAATATTCTTCAGAGTACTGTTGATTGTTTGCGCAAGTTGACTAGAACTGCTACAGCGTTACCCAGGTACGATTTCTCGTACTCAGATACTTTTGCTAATGGGCTTTATGGAATGTTTTGGAAAACGCTATCTGAGCTTGAATGGATTTCAAAAGGAAACTGTTTGTGTGGCTAACTCAGCTTGTGTGACTAACTGAGCCTTGAATGTGAAACTCACTTGGGTTTTGGTTCCTTCTATTTGGTTGTTCCATTAGACATTGACTGCTTA
The DNA here is from genome assembly GCA_023374045.1 of Limonium bicolor. Lineage (NCBI taxonomy): Eukaryota > Viridiplantae > Streptophyta > Magnoliopsida > Caryophyllales > Plumbaginaceae > Limonium > Limonium bicolor. The sequence goes on from CM041779.1 coordinate 159,664,304, forward strand.
GGGTTTACGCTTCTGCACTCTGTAGGACTGAGTGTTTTGGTATTGCTCTGGGTAGTTAGTGATCTGGTGGGAATTTGGAAAAGGTCAATTTTGGTAAATTCTTCTTTTTACTCTGGATATCGTTTCATCCATGAGCTGGTTCTTGAGGTTTCGATGTGCGCGCGTCTTCAATGGTAACAGCAGGGGGCTGTATATCCCTCGCACATAGGGGCATTTATATTTGACAGCAGGGGGTTGTATATCCCTTGTCCATACGGACATTAATATTTGACAGCAGGGGGCTGTATATCCCTCGTCCATACGGACATTTATATTTAACAGTAAAGGGCTATATATCCCTTGTCCTAAGAGGACGTTGTAGACAGTGAGGGGCTGTATATCCCCTGTCCTAAAAGGACGTACTTGGCGGTGGGGGTCATCTCTCCCAGTTGAATTATTCCACTCTTGAGTTATTGGTTCTTGGATCTATCTTATCATTCCTAGTCCTTTGTGACTATTGAGCTTTCTACTCCTAACGGGAATTGGGTTTAACTAAGGCATTGGATGTTCACTAACACATGGTGTGGTTTTGTTTCACTAACTTTACCTTCCTATTATTTATCTTTATCCTTAACTTGTTATCTTTAGCTTGGTGATTTTAAAGTGTCTTGTTTCCCTGTTTTACTTTCAAGAGTTTAATTTCAAGTTACTGTTTATTTTGGAGAGTTATGTTTTAAAGATTGCTTTGGAGAATTGTACCAGTTCCATTCCAGGGAACTGACTCACCCCTCGGGGTGGGCTGCTTGGTTTCATCTTGCAGGATAAATTGTTTATACAGGTGGCCACGAAGAGCATGAGTGATTGGGATGGGAATTAGGAATTGTGGAGAGTTATTCTATTTTACTAGTGGTTATGTTATGTTGTTTTTCTCGAGTTCAGACCGTAGCTTTTGTAATTTTATAAGTTGTAATTGGTGAGGTTTGGTGTCGGGTGTTTGGAACCCGATGGTCTGTAAACGCCAGTAGAGATTTTATATTCCGCTGTATTTATTGTAAATAGGGGCGTTACAGAAAGTGGTATCAGAGCGTAGTTGCGCTCTGAACCCGAGAAAACAAGCCGAGTGAAATACTTAGAATATAGGTGCACTTAAAACTGGGGAATTGGGGTAGAATTGGGAAGTGAGGATTCCAGTAAGGCACGACTCCTAACCCTTCTTAGATTAGTGAATGATTTCTTTATACACTTTTCTTTTTATGAATGTCTGTAGAGAATGGTGTGCTGTTGTTCTGTTCGAACATTAAACTACAGTAGAAATATAGGTTGGAATATCATCTATTGAGTATGTTAAGATTTTGGTTGGGATAAATCATATATTAAGCTATTTTCAAAAGCATACTTATGGAGAATACATGGCTAAGAATACAATTCCTTAAGAGCAAGTACACATGCTCCTAGAAATTTTAAAGAATACTTTTGGTTGAAAACAGTATACAAATAGAACTTTAAATAACTAAATTAGTATTGATATTATGTGAAAGTACTTCAACTCCTTTAAAGTTTGAAAATAAATCTCAAGAATTACTTGGTACAAATTGTTGCCTAAAGATAATGTTTGGATAAATCTTAAGTCTAGAAAATTATTAAGTTAACAAACACTAGTAGCATACACCCGAACCCATAAACCACACTAAAACTCTATGCTAACTTTAGAAAGAAAACACCTAAACCTAACACCCTACGGGAAGTGCCTGGTGCGACGAACTCCTAGGCTGAAAGTAGTGGGGGTGCACCCACTTCTGGAAGTCTAGGGGCTAGACAAGCCTTGTCATCTAACCGTATATAATCTTCTACGCAGGTGATGGATTGTGTTGAACTTGAGGGGAAGTGGTGGTAAGACGTTACCATCATGAAATCTTGAGCTAGGCATATTTCATTACTAGCCACAATGAACAATTCAAAACTTATATATTAAGATCCAGTACTAAATTCATACATGTAAAGAGTTTACCGAGTTAAATCCTTGGTGAAAAATACTTACCTATGGAGTGAAAACACATGAGTAATAATAAACTAAATATTATTGAACCTTAAATACTTGGAGTATTGAGCGTCTAGTGAAAAATTGAGAGTTACTTAAAAATTTGGAAATCCTCATGTTTATTTAGAAGTTTAACATTATACATAGATAAAATTTTAGAAGTCACACTAAGAGTGATATTTCAAAAGCCACCATTGTCTAAGGGAGTACTAAGATTTAATAATCAGAAGAATACTTACATAGAACAAACCATAAGAAAAATAATTACCAAGAGTGAGTGAGTTTTCATTAGACTATTCATTTGACTTAAAATTTTATATAGAGTCCCTACCTTAAAAAAAATAAATTTTAAGAAAGGAATCAGATTTTGGACTAATTAATAAGAACTTCCTAAAACTCTGCCTTGTGTGAAATTATGTAAATATAAATAAGTAAATTTTATGAAGTAAATACCTAATGGTTCGTAAAATACTATAGTTAATTATAAAAACAATTGAAACTTGAAAAGTCACAGAAAATATTTATTTTATAAAGTTTTAACATATGGTTGGCTAATAAACCCTTGAAAATAATTTTGGAAGATTATTAAATGATCTGAAATATTATTTTAAACTACTCAAGTACGTTACACCTGATTTATAGCTTGTTAATATAATTGATATGATAAATGATCATAATGACGTATAATTCGTACCGGTCATAAAATGAAAGGATAAGGATCATAAAATAAAATTTTATAACAGTTAAGAAAATACAAATACAAAACAATCAAGAGATACAGATATATATATCGATCGCAGATAAAATCAACGGTGCGATAAAATTTACAACAAAGCTGGTTAATAAGGTGTTGAATCCTTTGAATGTGGCGTTTGAAATAAACATCAAGTAATTAAAGAAAACAGAACTAAATGTTTGGTAGCCTAATATGGTCCATGCATGTTGTTGTGATTGGTTTTTGAAACAACCTTATTGGATAGTGTGTTCTGAGTGAAGTACCCACATCTTTTCGCATGATGTTTTCCTATCCTTCTGTGGTTCTCGTTAGTAGTGGTACGAGGGCGTACCTTAGCTCTTTTAAGGGGGATATACTGGCATACTCTTCCTTCGTCACCTCATCCAGATTATGCCATGTTGCCTTATTAGTAGGATGAGAGGTGTTTGTATGTGCTTGGTTTTTTACATTATGACACAGTATGTGACTGTTGATTTTCATCATGCTATGTCTTGGTATATCTTGGTCCGTTTTGATTTTGAGTAATCTCGAGTGGAATGTTGTTATGGAAATGGATGGAAATAAAGGATTGGATGGTATGGAATTTTATTGGATCATTGGAATTATTATTGTCTCAGCACACCCGAAGCGGTGTGAGTGCCTATTAGTTGATTTTTAAACTTCGAGGCGAAGTTTCTTTTAAGGGGGATATACTGAAATACCCCTAAATTAATTTAAATTAATTTAGGGATTTCTTTTATTAAACCTTTAATAATACTATTAAGTATTAAATTATTATATGGAATTATGAATGTTACATTAGTATAAGGGATTATGAATATTAAATTATTGTATGGAATTATGAGTATTAATACTATATGGAATTATGGAAATTAGTTTAGGGGATTCCTCCTATTTAGCTCTAAAGAATACATTTAAATATTTAATTATTAATATTATTATATAGTATTATGAATTTAATAACAAGATTTATAAGTCAATAAATCTTGGAAAAATTCCTAGACACTCCAATTATATTATAAAGATTTTAGAAATATTGGGAGCATTGATTTGAAACATAAAAGTCAATATAAAATCCTAGAAACCTTAAAGCTTATTAAGCCTTGCTAGGGTTGACTTTTTGAGAATGGTCAAACTAGCACATGAAACCTATACCAATAAAAAGGTTATGGAAAACCATGAAGATTGATAAAAAGAACGTCAAAAACGGATCATCCTAGCCAAAGTTATGATAAAATGAAGTTTAGAGCCAAAATTTTGAAAAGATGCTGATGTGGCAAGTCTGCTGACTCATCAGGCGCCTCGGGACACGCGCCCAACACTTAGATAAATTCTATCTCCACGTTTTTCGCAACTGACTTCGCCCTAACTTGTGACCTCCATTTCTCCTTTGGAATTTTTGAGTGCCGTCTTTTGCATTCTCTTCTCCTTAATCTCCTCTTTCCAACCATAACTCATACATCTTCTAACTCATCCTACATCGACGGGAATATTGATCCAAAGTTGCCACCTTGCGAATTCGTAACCCAGAATTCTGGTTTTCTCTGAAATCAGGTAAACTTCGTCTTGCCATAACTTCTTCGTTTCTCAGCCAAATTTCGTGTTCTTTAGCTCGTTTTGAAGAGCTCTAATCCCTCTACAACTTTCATGTTGATGACCAAGGCTGATTCGTAATAGTTTGGAAGCGCTAGTCGTCTAAAGTTCCCTACTCAATCACGGTGGAATTCCTGCCCAAAATTTTCCGGAAACGAAGTGGTAAACTCGGAACTTTCGGGATCCATAACTTTCTCCCTAGTTCTTCGTTTTCAATGATTCTTCCACCAATGTTTATAGTTACATGTCTACTTTAAAACGTGGTAGGTTTCGTGGATCGAATCCTTCTCAGTTAGCGCGAGTTGGTCCGTGAAGTAGGCTACTTGGTCTGCTCATTAAATAACAAGTTTTCCAGAAAATCGAAACCAATTTCCTTGCCGGTGCATTTCTGGTAGGTTTCCGATCAAATTGCTCAGTTATTGTCATTCGTTTTTGCATTCCCGAACAAACCCCCATGTCAATTTAACCAATTAAGCAATAAATTGAGAGAATTTTGGCAAATCGAAACCGAAACTAATCATAAACCCTAACTTCGATACCCAGAATCGTATTCACATTATACTGTATCATAGCTCGTATAGTTGGTACCATTAGAAGCGTCTTGGAATTTCGAATCCAACGAGACAAAAATCATCGAATTTGGTTCTGTGAGTTGAGAGAAAACAGAGATTTAGTACTCGACATCTGTTTGGGGTTCGCTGATGAACTCGAGGATTTTCAGCCGTCCGATCGTAGGTTTTAGAAACGGACGGCCGAGATTAGATCTGGGGAGTTTAAGTTGGTTATGAATTATAATATTTCCAGAATTAAACCCTAACTTGTTGAATTAATTTAAATACCTTCCTGAATGTATTTTGACTTGACATTTTAACCATAGATTCCTTATAAAATCTAGTTTATTATGATGTAAATTAATATGGGTTTTGAGTTTTTAAACGTAAGTTATGATTTTTGCAAGTTATGAGTATTATGGAATTATTTGGAAAATTAAAAAGATATTTTTATGAAATAAAAATTTTATAATATGTCTAAAATGTTATAGTTACTATATACTAATTTGGGAATTTTTGGACAAGAGGAAATAGGTTTAAAAATTGTATTTCTAAGGTTTTTCATAAGTTACCTTATAATATAAGGTTTTTAATGTAACCAAAAATTAAAGTATAGATGATTAATAAACTTTATAGGTTGGGGAAAATATAATAAGACTAAACTAACATTTAATACAGAATGTTAATAAATATTTTTGGGTATAAACTTTTAAGTGAAGTAAATATATATATATACATATATATAAAAGGAATAAAATAGTAACTTAGGTTAAATCAAGGAACTAAATTAATCTACATTTATATTAATTATATAATATGGTAGTTAATATACTTAATTGAAACTAAGGAAAATACTTTATTTTATAAACCATATTTTGGATGTAGATATGTGTAAAAGTTAATATAAATAATTAAATGCAATAAAACTACATAAAGAATGTCTTGAATAAATCCTAGTATACATATACGATAAATAAATAAATAAATAAAAACATAAAATACCTTATAGCAAATAGAATATGAAGGAATTAATAAGTTAAACTAAACCTATACATAATACTATTAAAAGAATATTATATGGGGTAGTATTGAATTGTGGTTATGAAATTAAGCTTAAAGAGTTATCTTGGATTTCTAAGATTTATATAAACCATATTAAAATACATGTGTAATATTATTTGTCAAAGACCAGAATGTAAATCTATAATTTGGTTAGGTAATTAATAAGTTGGGACTTAGGAATATTTGTAATTAGATTTTACACAAATAGAACTTACTATATAATTAATAAATAAATGTAATACTTTTACATCTAAATGGTCTTAATATATAAACAATAATAAAATAAATAAAATACTTTTACATCTAAATGTGAGGTGGATTAGCAAGTCTAGATTTAATCATTTCTTGGCATTTATGGTATTGAAATATAACTTAATGTTTTAAGATAGAATCATTAAAAGGATTATGATATAAACTATATTAAACTATGATTTGGAAATTTATCTAAATAATAATCCTTAAGTTTCTTGGCATTAGATAAGCCATATGAAATACATTTATAACATTTATTACCAATACTTAGGATGTGAGTTTACAATTAAGTGAGGTATTTAGTAGTTAGAATTTATAGAAGGTTTATAAATAGGATTTGATACTTAAAACCTTTGAACCTTTTATTAGATAAAACTAAGTTACATAAGATATTATATTGATATACTTTACGGTAATGGGAAATAATGATATGTTATTTGAATATAAAATATGAGAATTTTCAGGATAGATGATCTTATTAAATAATTGGCAATTTCACTTATGAATGGGGATTTAATTCTTAGATAAATTTTACCTTATGATAAGATATAATGCTTATCCTAAAACATAATAAAGGGAATTAATCTATTAAGTTATTCCTTTGAAACTTTAGGTTTTGTAAACAATTTAAAACGTATTTAAGACTTAAGTTTATTGAAGTTTAGTATAAAAGAATTATACATAGTCTATGGAGGGAATGTGTGTAAAAATAAAACATTTAGGAAATTAAATGTAAGCAAGATACATAAAAGGGTTATCTTAAAACACCTTATCATATAGTTAATGACAAAGCAAATAATATACTCTGTGAATACTAAATGTAAGAGTTCGATAAGTCTAAGTTAGCTATAACATAATTATTTCAAGATGAAAAGTAATTTAACATCTTATGACAAGATTAATAGATGGGTGTACTAAAAGGTCATTCTGAACTAAACAACGGTAAATGAGTTTATAGCTCAATTAAGTTATAATAAAATGCATCTACAACACTATGATTCCAATATACAGGATGTAGATCTTAATTAAGTTAAGGGAAGACTTAATCATAATGGATTATCTGGTAGATATTAATAAAATACATAATCTTTACATTGTGAAATAACAGTATAGTATTCTGAGATGAATCCATCATAGGTCATAATACAATGTTTATTCTAAATTATGAATAAAAGTATTGAGCTTAAGATTATTATTGAAATTCTAAGATTGATTGAATAACATATACTGCACTTATGTTATAAAGGTCTTAAATGTGAGAATTATGGTTAAGTATGGGTAAAGTGGATAAGAGTGGAACAATTAACAAGTGTTAATAAAATACGTTCCTTGGTCTTAACAACCTTGAGTTATACAACATTCTAAGATAAGTCAAAGGTTATACATAACATTTGAGTGAGGAGTTTATTTAAGCTTAACATAGGCTACAAGTGATTGATGATAGACTACCTTTAATATTCTTCAGAGTACTGTTGATTGTTTGCGCAAGTTGACTAGAACTGCTACAGCGTTACCCAGGTACGATTTCTCGTACTCAGATACTTTTGCTAATGGGCTTTATGGAATGTTTTGGAAAACGCTATCTGAGCTTGAATGGATTTCAAAAGGAAACTGTTTGTGTGGCTAACTCAGCTTGTGTGACTAACTGAGCCTTGAATGTGAAACTCACTTGGGTTTTGGTTCCTTCTATTTGGTTGTTCCATTAGACATTGACTGCTTAGGGTTTACGCTTCTGCACTCTGTAGGACTGAGTGTTTTGGTATTGCTCTGGGTAGTTAGTAATCTGGTGGGAATTTGGAAAAGGTCAATTTTGGTAAATTCTTCTTTTAACTCTGGATATCGTTTCATCCATGAGCTGGTTCTTGAGGTTTCGACGTGCGCGCGTCTTCAATGGTAACAGCAAGGGGCTGTATATCCCTCGCCCATAGGGGCATTTATATTTGACAGCAGGGGGCTGTATATCCCTTGTCCATACGGACATTAATATTTGACAGCAGGGGGCTGTATATCCCTCGTCCATACGGACATTTATATTTAACAGTAAAGGGCTGTATATCCCTTGTCCTAAGAGGACGTTGTAGACAATGAGGGGCTGTATATCCCCTGTCCTAAAAGGACGTACTTGGCGGTGGGGGCCATCTCTCCCAGTTGAATTATTCCACTATTGAGTTATTGGTTCTTGGATCTATCTTATCATTCCTAGTCCTTTGTGACTATCTGAGTCTTTCTACTCCTAACAGGAATTGGGTTTAACTAAGGCATTGAATGTTCACTAACACATGGTGTGGTTTTGTTTCACTAACTTTACCTTCCTATTATTTATCTTTATCCTTAACTTGTTATCTTTGGCTTGGTGATTTTAAAGTGTCTTGTTTCCCTGTTTTACTTTCAAGAGTTTAATTTCAAGTTACTGTTTATTTGGAGAGTTATGTTTTAAAGATTGCTTTGGAGAATTGTACCAGTTCCATTCCAGGGAACTGACTCACCCCTCCCGGGGTGGGCTGCTTGGTTTCATTTTGCAGGAATAAATTGTTTATACAGGTGGCCACGAAGAGCATGAGTGATTGGGATGAGAATTAGGAATTATGGAGAGTTATTCTATTTTACTAGTGGTTATGTTATGTTGTTTTTCTCGAGTTCAGACCGTAGCTTTTGTAATTTTATAAGTTGTAATTGGTGAGGTTTGGTGCCGGGTGTTTGGAACCCGATGGTCTGTAAACGCCAGTAGAGATTTTATATTCCGCTGTATTTATTGTAAATAGGGGCGTTACAGTTTGGGTCAATACAATTTTAATTGGGTCGGGTATGGGTGAGCTTCAACCCGAATCATTAAACCGAATTGTCACCCCTAGTCTAGAGTTAGGTGGTGTGTATAAAGTATAAATCCTAACATCAAGATCCCTAGAATACTTCCTAATTCTACTAATCCATTGGTGTTCTTAGGATTTCACGTGTGCACATAGTTCATGATGGAACTACCGAGCACAAGTGGATCCGTTTGCGTGAAGATGTAAGTGAATGAGATTGAAAGGAGACAAATATGGTGTCAAGATGCCCCAAAATGGCCTCCCCGTTTATTATGTGGGGTGAACCTCTTCTTATAGGCTGGAAAAGTGAGCATTTCAGTTATGCCTGGCTGTCAAGTACAACCTGTCATTTACAAGTGGGAAACCAAGTGGCCTTAAAGATAAAAATACATAAGTGATCCCCTAAAGATAAAGATAATCATAGCCTATTTGCTTCATGTCTTGTTTTTTTGTCTCGCAAGTCGCCATTGGAAACTTCTAGAATCATTTTTTAGTGTGCCTTAATCCTTTGTTAATACTTTGGTATCTCTTGATCGGGATCAAGCCTTTTTTCCCTCGGTTGAAGATCATCTTTGGTGGCCCTTCTAATATATCTTTTAGAGGACAAGCTTTACCTATTTTCGGAGAAGGCTTTCCGAAGGATCTTTCAGTAGTGAATTCGGTAGTTGCTTGCTTTCTTGGATGGCATCCACACATGAGTCTTACAAGTTCTTTCTTTTTCACTGAAAAAGATATAAAGGCCCCTAAAATCCCTATAGTTTCATTTAGACCCTTCTTTTAAAGTTCCAGAATTGATTTTTGCCATTTAGGCATAACGTGCTTTAAGCCTTTAAATTTTCAAACTAACTAAAACTTGGATTTTCTTTTCACATCTCTTATCCATCCTTAAAATAGCTTAAAAGTATATAGTTTTGGTTAAAATACTTTTAAGGTTCAAGTATTTCAGTCCACTCAAAATTACCAAAATGCCCTGCATTAAGGCCAAAATGTGCTTTAAAGCTAATTTCTTCACAACTATTGAGCTCTTGCTCTATAAATATTGTTAAAAACTCTTGTTAAGAATATAACTAAGGTTTTACTCACTAATACAAGATTTATCACATCGGGGTATTTCGGCTGAGGGTCATTTTGTAGCTAGATGGTTTGATTTATAGGTCTAGCGTTCGTAAAAGCTAGGCATTGAAACTGAGGGATGGTCGATGTGGGTGCTTAGGTCAAATTTGTAAAGAAAATTGATGGGGTACCAATAGACATATGTAGACAAGTTTAGTTGAACTAGTTGGCTAAGGAGAGTCTGGTTGCTAGAGAGACCATACATGAGTACCCAGACTCTGCCTTCAAGGGGGAGGAAGATATAACCTATAACATCCCTATCTCATAATCCAACTTAACTAAACAAACCCCGACCATCGCCTTAAGCAAACCAACAGTTAACAAATAGAACTCCTTATCAAAAGAAAATAACCAAAAGGAAATGTTATCGTCGTAACGCACTCACGTACGCAACAAGGCTACCAAAAATCCAACCAGAATGTTGTGATGACAGAGATAGAATTAACAAAATAATCTACCACCATGTACATCCTTAACTACGACTGTGAGCAAAATACAATCTATATCGAATTTATGCTAAAATATTTCCCAAAGATAAAATAATATCTCCCCTACCCCGCTCTCCGTCTTCGCGTCTCCGTCTACACACCTGTAAAAACATGTTGTTGGAGGGGTCATCCTAACCGTTGAGTATGCTATTATGCAACCCTCCTGCACCCTCGGGCCACACATGGGTAATTGGTCAAACTTGACGTGCATTAATATATCCCAATTTCTAGTAATTTAATAAATAATACATGAATAATATGGAAAATCTGAAAAATAACATTCATAACAATAATCCAATAAACCAATCATGCAGATAAGCTTAAACAAGGATAATCACAAGCAAGCATCACACGAAAGATGTTAAGTCTTGTTTCCTCATTTGAGCCCTTAGGGCTTCTTTATTGTTTCTATTGGGATTCATTAACTTTCCTATGTATTTCATGAATCTGTTGAGCATTTTAAAATACAACATAGATTATCGGGCTCTCATGATCTCTCCATCTCATATTCCTGATGTTTCATCATGTTAAAATATGACACAATTTCCCTATTGTAAGGCGGGACACCTACGGCAGTAACCGGCACCAGATGGGGTGATCCGTTTCACTATCCCCTATTATAAGGCGGGACGAAACCTACGGTAATAGCCGACACCAGACGGGGTGATCCGCCAACGATCACTTGGCACTCATTGGATTTCCAGTATTTTGAGCAGACCCAATCTCAGTAATCTACTCTGTGATCACATGCGTAACTAAGAACCTATTGGATTTGTCATCAATAACCAATATCCCATCAATTATAATATTCTCGATCTCAATATGGATATAGGTGATCCAGCCACACCATAATTTATAATTTTAATCTCAATGCCTAAGGAACATCCTTAGGAATTATATATATATATATATATATATATATCATATTCGATAGTTATTTGTCTTACTCGAGGTCTTTCCACTTTTCTACCTAAAAAACCTTCTTAGGAATTTTTCATTTGATGGATATCATATCCCAATTTCACTCATCATATGATAATAATCTTCTCCTCATTTTACTTTAAAATCATTCTTAGGTTATATATATTTACAAGGATAACTTATCTGATGTAACCACATGTTTTGAAATAACGTATTCCATTAATCTTTCTTATATTCACAAGTGTATATATTTATATTGAGCATACACACAGATAGTATCCAAGCCTTATAATTAATCCAAAGCACACCATTCACATACCAGAATAAATTAACATGCTATAATCATACATATCTTCTTATCAAACAAACAATCACACATCCGACCCAAGGTGACCCTCAGGGACATTCGGATCACACAACAACATACCTGAGATATGCAGCTTTATATATACACTTTATCCAGATGCATCCAGTCATCCAGCTAGCCATTTGCATTCCATTATCCAATCCCTAGATTGGGAAGTAGATATAAATGATTAATTACATTCACTTTCGGTTTAAGGTATATTACTTCGTTCATTTGCTTGTCCCACCAATTTAGTTTTAGAGGATAATCAGTCATTAATTATTGGATTTTCCCTAAAGTATTCCATTCTTACGCTGGGTTAGTTAAACTGATTTTGTTATTGTTATTGACCATTTCTAATTAGAACATATAATTAGTGCTTATTGTGTCTCCCATTACATCACTTACCCTTCCTCTTTAGATATTAAGTCACAAGATATTGCTATATTTGTAAACTCATCCCAATTCTTAAAGTCTTATGTAAATTAAGTCTTAGCAATTTGGGTCAATTCAATTTCCGTCTTGGTCCAATCCTTTCATTTAAATCATTTTTCACTTTGCCCAATCTCATGGGCCTTTCATAAATGTCTTTCTTTGAATGCCTGGTGAACTTATTATGGTTTACTCACTTTGGCCCATTACTACATATCATAGGAGTCCATAACTCTTTATTTCTTTACTATGGCTTCTTAGTATTATTTGAACAAGACTTCTCAATTGGTCATATTTGATAATCCCAAACTTATTATTATGCTTCAATCTTGAATTTTGTTACTAAGTCATATTGTCATTCAGTTGTATAAAGCCTCTAAATGAGCCTATCCCTCAAGCCCTCACTTATTTTTCCTAGCCCAACTCTATATTTCTTAAATTCAGATTGGGTTAATCTTTTAGTATTTGAGGCCTAATTTCTTGGGCCCAACTTTGGTTTTGGCTAAAGCCCTTGTCCGTCACTTAATTAAGCTAGCCAATTTGACCATTTGGTCAACATAGTCAATGTGCCTAATCTGGTCAATCTATCATTTCAGTCAAAGTCTTAGTTTAATTTGGGTCAACTAGGACCAATTGGAGTTTGACACTATTTATTTAGTTGCGTCCAATTTTCGGGCCTAAGTTCTTAAAAGTCATAGTTAACATTTCACTTAAGCTTGGTTTACTTGTTTGAACTAATTTTGATTTGGGCATGGCCCAATACATATGAGGCTTTTTTAAAGAAAGCTAACCTTTTTTGGTTTAGCCCATACAAAATGTAAACTATACAGAACATTACTTAATAATTATACACCCAACACAACTTATTATATTCACAAAAATTAATCCTAAGTTCTTAATCTTTAACTAGTTAATCCTCACTTAAACCTTAACTCTCAAATTTCTCCAAAATAATCCAACTTTCAGATTCCCTCCTACCTCAACTTAAACCCTAAATTCCATATTTTCCCAATTTCCAACAAACCCTAATTTAGTTTCGAATTTGTCCCCAAATTTACCCTAGATTTCAAATATTTCATAATTCAGAAACTGATCCCCAATTTTTCCCCAAATTTTGAATCTTCCCTTCAAAAATATTTTTTTGTAATTATTTATATTTGTAGTATTTTTAATATTTTTTTGTAAAAATTCATAAAATGCCCAAATAAAAAAGGGCATATTGTGAACTTGAAACATGACCTGCAATGTAAGGGGTATAATAGTCATTATTCAAGGTCATTTCATGGATTAAGGGTTTTTTGTGAATTTTGAAACTTTTAGGGGTATTTTGTGAATGTATTTTAAAAGGGGGGTATATTGTGAATTGTAAAAGTTTTTAGGGTATATTGTGAATTCTAAATGAAAAGACAGGGGCAAAATGTCATTTTCCATGTGGGGTTAACGGCGGAGTTGACAAACGTTATGAAAAGGGAGTATTTTGTGAATTTCAAAAGATTTTAGGGGTATCTTGTGACAAAGTTTCAAAAAGGGGTATATTATGAATTACAAAAGTTTTTAGGGGTATATTGTGAATTTTCCCAAAAAAAATTGACACTATCATTCTTAGAAAGAAATTCAGTATATATACATATTATATATGATACTTTATTTTTAAAATAAATAATTTAACTATCTTTCATAAATAAAAACATAACAATTTTTATACAACAAAAATAATTACAGTTTTTTTTCTATCTTGGTATTTACATTGTCGTAAATTAGAATTTTTTATCATAACCAGGTTTTGATATCTAGGTTTCCACATGTTCCTTCCCCTCACATCTATTATTTTTATTTTACTCTTTTGTGTTTTTATTTATTTTGTGTCTATGGTATTGTTCAATTTTATTAACCGACTTCAAATGTTTTAAAAATAAAGCGTGAATACAGGCCCGGCTTTTAGCATGTGCAACAGGTGCAATTGCACAGGGCATAATTTTAGGGCCCAAAATCTTTTTATGTCTGTACAGTGTATATTTAAAAATTACAATCTATCATTATGACTTTCCACTGATTCCTCTGCCAAGTAAAGCTCAACTCTTTTTCTTTTTAAAAATTATTATTACTATCCGTTAGTACTATTAAGAAACTACTGAATAATCTTTTCAGTTTCCAATAACATAATGAATCGTGAGAATCATTAGACTCTTTTACCTATATATACAGGTTACTCTCAAACAGAACTTGTCAACTTAAACTCATCTCTACAGTCTCTCTGTTGTTGCTTCCGTACGGTAGAAATTAGAAAAGAAAAGTGTTCTCTCTCACACGGTCACAATCAGTCACACAATCACTCATACTCATAGTTCAATTTGTTTTCACTGTGTCTGTGTGTTGAATAGCCAAACCGAAGTGATGTGGAGCAGCAGGTACGAACTTCTTTTTCTTTTAACTTTCTAGCATCTAGTTGTTAAGTATTTTCCATTAATCTCTTTAATTGTTAACCATTTATATGTTAATTTAATTGTTTGTAAATTGTAATATAAACCGTATAGCAATGGTGTTAATTAAAGAATTATTTTTTCCATTAATTTCTGTTAATTGTTAACCACTGATATATATATGTTAATTTAATTATATGTAAATTTTAATATACACCACAGTATTGAGTGGTTAATTAATAAACTGAAACTAAGATTTTCTAGGATGATACTAAATAATTAGTTAGTTAGCGCATAGTTTGTTAGAAGATATATACAATCTATTAAAATTATTCAAGTGAAAATGTTTATAATTTTTATAATTGTACGTTTTAACTTACATTTTAAAAAATAAAAATAGTTGAGTCATGATACAATTTTATACTTATTTTAAATTTACACGATGTTTTTACATAAAAAGGACCTCATTTTACATATTGAGCACAGGGCCCCAAAATTTTCCAAGACGGCCCTGCGTGAATATTATTATTGATCTAAAAGTATTAAGACGCTTGTTGCAAAATTTATAAGAGTATATTAATTATAATATTATCAAATTTTAAATAATTGAAAGTTGTACCTTTTAATATAAGATATAATATGTTTCGTATAAAATTTTTAATAGTTAAACATTTTAACTATAACAGTTTATATAAAATAGAGAATTACTTTATGTCAAGATATTAAATAAACTAACACATTTTTAATTAGTTAAAAATTAGGGAAAATTACATCCCCACCCATGACGTTAGACGAAATTACACAACCTACCCACGAGGTTTCAAAAATTACTTTACCCACCCATGTGGTTTCCTCTAATTTACATTTGACAACTTTTTTAATATTTGATCAACTTAAACAAGACTTAAATGTTGTCCAAAATTGATAAAACTTTACATGGATGATGCTAAGATGTTATATTTTTGTCCAATACCAGATCCAAAGTTTTTTAAGGTCATATATGACCTGTGGGACCCAATGAAAACACGTTCACATGTCACATGTTTCATTGGGTCCCACGGATCACATATGAGCTTAAAAAACTTTGGATTTCATGTTAGACCAAAATATAATACCTTAGCATCGTCCATGTAAATTTTCATCAATTTTGGACAACATTGAACCATCAATTATGTTGATCAAATATTAGAAAAGTTGTTGGATGTAAAATAGTGGAAACCACATAGGTGGGCAAACTAATTTTTGAAATCTCGTGGGTGGGTGTGTAATTTCATCAAACGTCATGGGTGGGGATGTAATTTTTCCTAAAAATTATCACATAAAATTTTAGAACACAAATATTAACTATTTTTCCAAATTATAGGGAGGTCTGTAGAAGACAAACCAGTACACGTGTATTTATGCAAGATAAGGTTTCATTCCCAAGTAGACACAAGGGGTTCATTAAAAAAATCTCTTGAATCACTCTTAAAAGCAATCTTAAAACTGCAAATATGCTACAATCTTGAGACATCACAATCGATGATAGAAACTTATTCAAGAAAACAAAAGAGCCCCTTTTCTTTTCTTCTATATTTCTTAGACTGTCATTTGCCAGCTCAGAATGTCAAGGTAGGACACTTTCGGTTGGAAGCCTCCAAGCCCTCGAAGGACCTAGGTTATTATTACCATTTAGTATTGGCCGATTCATTGAGATGGCTCACTCGGTGAATTGTTGGAGATCAAGTGTGAGTCTCACATTGAAAAGTTATATAACTAGTAAGTAGTTCATATAGTCTATGGGCTACTCCACCTAATGTCAATTGGTAATAGGATGAAACCTCATGGGTTGTCCGGGTTCAACCTTGGGTAATGCACCACCGTCTAATGGATATCCAAGTAGAATGGACTGTGTCATGGAGAAGGGACCGGGCCAGTACCAAGTAAGGTCCAAACAAGGTGCAAGATAAACCAAAGAGAAAGGATCGGTAGTCTGACTAGTCTATATGGGTATTTCATCGTGTGTTAATTCAAATCTTTGTTTTCTGCCAAAAGTGAAATAGCCGATTTATACGAAATATATACTTGGACTATCTCCAAAAAAAAAAAAAAGTCTCTTTGTCTTTTAGTTTTTCCTAATCACGATGTCAATATATATGTAGGCTCATAGCTGATCCATGATATAAGATATAATGATCTTCGGTTAATTCGAACGACATAAAAATTCATTCCCAACTTATAAATCCAATATTATAGATAGCTGAAAATAACCATATCTCCATTGGAGATATATAAATAGTTTCCTGGTCATCACCCTTACCAAAAATCATCACCTAACTTGGCAACCATCGTACATATAAATGGCTCCAAGAAAGTAGCTAGGGCTTACCGCACTTCCAGTAAATCGAACATTACAATATCATTACACAACCACCCACAAAAAAAAAAAAAAGAACAAAACAGAATCAACACATGAATAAAATCCAACCAAAACAAGGCTAAATCAATCAATCAATATTCATCAGTTACATTAATTATGCCGCCATTAACACCGCACAATTAACCCGCAAACCAATTTAACCTTAATGATGGTATTCATCGCCGTTGACACAGCTACACTTGAGCCTGATTTCACCAACTTCATCCTCATTAATAATATCTCCAAGTTTAACCATTGAGTCAGAAAACAAGTAGTCAAATGTATCTGGTTGAGCAGCTAAGGTTTGAACCAATCTCCTTGTCCTTGGATCCACTTCCAGGACTTGATCAGTATACAATGTACCCAATTTCTTCTCAAGATTCTTGTAAAACACGTTATCAACTACATTTGACGTTGTTGGATCAAGATAGACGTATACAGAATCATCATGCTCACATTTCCTCCTTAGATATTCTAAGTATTTAGAATGTGTGTGTCTTGTTTTCTCATACTCTTCTCCAAATATCCACCCCTTAATCGCACCACATGTTGTCCTTCCAATTGAATGCGCACCTAATTAATGAAACCATTAATATAATCATATACATACTTATAATGTGATGATAATGGATTGATTCATTAGTGTTAATTACCTGAAAGTACAACTAGGTCCATGGTATCAAGTCCCATAGACTGGTAATACTCAATAAGATAAGTGACGTTCTCATGTCCCTTAGGAAGCTTGTCAGCTTCACTTGCAAGGGATTTAAGTCCATCCTTTCGTCCATAGTGGTTAGCCCAATATGGACCTTTGAGAAGCACGGTGGCATCCCTAGCGGCGGCGGTGAGAATATCAGCACATGAGACGGTTTTGGGGCATTTCGCTTCGACTGCAGCTTTGATTTCTTCAATCACTTCGAATCCTCGGAGTGTCTTGCTAGCATAAGATGTCTTCTCACTTCCTGGATGATCTAGTAGGATTGAAGCGTCGCATCCCTACATGGACATGAATGTTAATCAATGAGCGATAATGGTCAAGCTACAAAGGAATGAAATAGCCCTGATCAATAAAAAAACAAAGGAATGAAATAGACTAGCATTATACAAAGAGAGGTATATATAATTTTTTTTTTTATAAATGGCTGGAAAACCAGCTTGATATTTGGCGAAGCCTTTCACACGACAATCAAAACCACCCAGAGGAAAATAAGAGAGGTATATATAATGTATACGTACGTTGGCGGCGCAGTCGTGGAAGTGTAGACGGAGGATACTGGGAAGAATGGAAGGGTCTTTACTCTTCCATTCACGCATTTTCTCAGTCACAATGTATTCAAAGTCTTCGCAGGTATCTTCGTAGTAATCGTATATCAGATCGGCGGTGGCGACTGATGCGATCAGTAAGGTGATCACCAGTACTGGTAACGTTGAAATCTTTCTATTGATTGAACTGCCCATATTGCCTAGCTAATAATTACTATATCTTCTTTTTTGGTTTTCTGTATAAACCGGACCCTTGATGTTTGTTTTGCGGATTGATTTATGAATATTGATGCTGCTGTTTGTGTATGTATATATACATACAGGACATGTCAACGTGATGAGGATTATTCTGTGTGGGTTAATTGCCTTTAGCATGATGAGTACTGGTGACGACGTGAGGAGCATAATCTTGGCCGACCTATACCGCCGGACGTCCAAAGACATGGCTGGCTGTATGTATGTAACTTATGACAGTCTCTACTATTTTATTCTATTATTTATAGTCTAAGTTTTTTTTTCTAAGCTTTTACTAATAGATTTCTTAAATTGATATGCTATATTATTGTCGAATGCTAATTTAGCAGCGCAACAAATGCATTATAATAAAATAAAATTATATATTAATCATATATTTTTTATATATTTTATATACGATAAAAACTATACATTTAATAGAATAGTGAACGCATGTATAATTTTTACTGTTGAATGCACCGTTAATATATATTTCTGTAATATGTAATGATATTGATATATAAAAAAGTTACTTATATAAAAACTAATAAGCACATATAGTAGTATATATCAGATATCAACACTAGAGAGGGGGCTCGCGAACTACATACATGAGGATAAGAAAGCACCCAAAATACGAAAGGTGGAAATAAACCAACCTGAGGCATGGACAATGAGACAACCTTATATAAGTCAAATTCTTGGCTATATGTAGTTAAAGATATTGTACAACCAATACTATTTATAATGAATAAGAAAAAACTGTGCAATAAATAATTCTACTAGAAGTACAATTTGTATGACCAATATTTATTATATAACTAATGTACAGTTTTTATATATGTAATGTATAATTTTCTTCTATTATATATACGTCTAATGCAGTTATCTTTGACTATTAGTAGGTGTAGCCAAGACTTATTGAATACAAAAAGCTAAACTAAATCTAAATACTAAAATATATATCTAGCACATTCTAGGGGAGAACCCGACACTTTTTTCCAAATAAAAGACTTAGGGGCCATTCGGCCATCGCGACTGAAAAACCAAAAAGCAACAAAAACTTGCTTTTTGATAAAGTTGCATGTGGTTAACTATAGTGTTGGACATGTGTACTCTGGTAGTATTTTTGTGGGGTATAGTTACAAATTGACCCACTTAAAACAAGACACTTGTTCACACTTTTTGAAAAATCAGATTAATCTTCACGTCGTGATGAACGAACAACACCTTAATGGTTGTATTTGATATATGACACAATCTTCAAAGGGTCTCTGTATTGGTTTACCATAGCATGCTTGCACCACTTTATATCTAGATGGCATATAATGAGTCAACGACGACAACACGTCTAACAAAATCAATGGGCATATTCCTCTTGCGCAGTAGCGATCAATCCAAGCAATGTAGTTGTGAAGGCTAGAGTGATTTTTGGGAATCCTAAGCCAGTCACTAATAGTCCACCAAATTTTGCAAGAGAACCTACATAGAAAAAAAAGATGGTTGCTAGTGTTTAGAGCACACTTATAGAGCCAGTATTTTGTTAGCAAACGGAAAGCCCCGTGATTGGAGTTTGTCATATCATTTAATGCGCTCTCTTAAAGTGGCCCACAATATGAATTTAGCTTTAGAGATAAACCAATTTCTCCAACGGATATCATATCAAGAGAAGGATTAGGAAGTACTGGGTGCATCAATATGGAATTGTCTAACATGAGGGCAGCTAGGATAGGATCAAATGAGGGAGATTGATGGCATGGAGGCAGTATCTTATAATTTGTTCCACCAGTCTCTAGCATGAAGATTGACTTCCAAGCTCAAGGTAGTGGCCCAAATGTCGGATTCATGAAGATACACTTTATGAATCCATAATCTATCAACACTAATCAAAGCTGAGATGGTTTAGAGGAAGCAACACATGTTCCATTTATATGAGTGTTGTTGTTGTCTGCATCACTAGATCATATAGAAACGAGCAAATTAAAGCTCTTATTGATGATTTTGATACCATTCCTTGGAATGATAATGCAGGAAGCCTAACAGCCTACTATGCCAAAGAGAACTCCTTAGATGAGGGAGAGGTGACCTGCAAAAATTAAAAGAAAAAAAAAGCTTCCCTTCCCAGAAAAGATATGCTTGCAAATTTTGTCAATCAACAGGCTGAAATAATTGGTTCAAGGCTTCCTAGCCGAGACATGGATGCCAAGTTAGCAAAAGAGAAAGGTTCCTTTATTGAATCTAGAGGAGATGATGATAGAATTGACCGAGGGTTGGGGCACTTTTACCATGTAGATATCATATTTGAAGGGGTTAAGTCTAAGATTAGAGGCCACGCAGAAGAGGTTAATTTTATCCAACATAAGACAAATGGACCTGACCCCCCTATAAAAACAAGGGCATAAATTGAAAATAAAATGTGGGAGATATAAAGGTCTTTACAAGATGAATGATAGTGGAAGCTAACTGATCAAGAAGGCGGGAAAGCCCATGACCATGACGAAAGATATGAGGCAATGGGATCTCTACCTAAGCCTATGCTCCCCTATGAAGAATCATG
>CM041779.1:159685993-159721023 GCA_023374045.1 Limonium bicolor
CATCAATTTTGAACAATGTTTAAGCTTCTTTTAAATTAAACAAAAATTAGAAAAGTTGTTGGATGTAAAACAGGAGAAACTACATAGGTGGGGAAAGTAATTTTGAAACCTCGTGGATGGAGTGTGTAATTTCACCAAACATCATGGGTGGGTGTTGGGCAAAATAGTAGTTATACTATCTTGCTAACTATGGGCAGTGAACCCAATCTTTGTAGTACAACAAGGTCGTATCCACAGAGACTTCGCAACTGTCTAATTAATTATCCAATTTAGTAAATGTACAAAAGATAAATTAAAGTGCATAAAAAGTAAATTGGGGTTTAGCCGGAGGCAAGCTTGGTTTTAGGATTAGTACAGAAATAATAAAACAGTGAAATAAAGTAAATGGATGGAAAAAGGTATCCTAGGATAGCGGGGGAATTTCCTAAATTACTTAAACAATTCATAACCATGTCTCAAATATTTATTGTCTATTAGAGTCAATAATTGTCAGTTACGAACTCCTATTAATAGCCTTAGTATTTTCCTGCTCAATCCGGAGTGTAAATACCAAGCTTAATTCCTTTGTGGTACTTTGACTATCTCAAAATCATATGTTGATAGTTACCAAATAAATGCAGTAGTATGTCACGCTAAAGCATTTAACAATATTTGCTGAAAGGAATTAAAACAAGTTTAATAAGTGAAACAGGTGATAAATATTTATTTAAGTACAGACAATAATTATAATCCTAATTTGCTCTTATTTGTCTGTTTAAGAATTAATCTTGTGGCCTTCCTAAATCATAGATAAGGACAACTCTTAATTAAATCAATAGACTTTTTACAATCAGAGAAAGTCTAAAATCATTAATTAGCTTTAAGTGAGAATTCTTTTTATAACAGCGATGGATTTTATCTGCTAATCAAGGAGAATAATATCTAACGTTTATCTCTCTTTGTGGTCTATTCTCAGATTTACAAAATCATTGAAATAAGAGAAACCGTAAATGCATAAAAATGATCAGTTATTAAGCATTTAATAATTTAGAGAGACAAAACAAATATTTATAAGCAAACTTGGTATTAATAATAAGTCTGAATTATTTAGGAACAAACCCCATCCTAGGATACGAATAAAATCACTCAGACATTAACAGTAATAAAAAGGAACAGAATAGCCATTAATTTGGAGACTGCTGGCGGAGACTGGACTGCGATTCGCTCTGTTCCAGCTCCCTTTTCTTCTGTTCTTCTTATAGTGTTTCTGCTTCGTGGGAAATGAGAATAAAATAAAATGGAGAAGTGGAGGGTACGAGGTGAATGGTGGTGGTCGTGGTGTGGTCTAATACTAACGATAACAAATAACAATAACACTAACGATTTGGATTCGGAGGAAGGGAATGATTTTATTTGCAGAAGGGGCGTCGGTTTATATAGAGGCAGAGGAGAAGAAGCTCCGTACGATTTTGATTAACTGTTGATTCATTGATTGCGCAGGGACAGGAAGATGAAGACGCGTGAGGGATAAGAGGCTCATTAATGCAGACAGTGGACGAGTTGTGCGACGAGTTGTGCGAGTTGCAGAGGACGGCGAAGACGATAAGCTCCGGAACATTTATACACGACCGCCAGATAACATGCGGTCCTCTCTGTGCTGTCCGCCAATTAACCAGCGGTTCCATGTGTCTTGTCCGCCTCCTCTGTGTGTTGTCCGCCTGTTATTTGGCGGTTCCCTCTGTCTTGACCGCGAGGCGGTCTTCTGTCTCTTGTCCGCCTGTTTAGAGGCGGTACTCTATGCCTCGTCCGCCTCCCTTTGAGGCGGTAGCCTCACTCTTGTGTGCGAGGCGGTTGCATTAGAGTTGACCGCCCAATACGGGGCGGTTGTCTCTCCTACGTCCGCCAGGCGGTCGCCTCAGAGTGGTCCGCCTGTTATGGGGTGCACTCTATGTTGTCCGTGCGTTATTATATATATTATACATATATAACAATCTTCAACTGGCTCTACATTCTTCGTTATAAGTCCGTTTTCTGAGCCGTTTGCGTCTATGCGTTCGTCTCTTTGTCTACTTCACTCCGCTTGGTTTTCCTCATGTTAAACAATAATTTGTGAGATAAATAATAAAACATAAACTAGAGGAAAACTAACCGAAGTGGAGAAATGAGCAAGAAAAGTGCTAATATATATATGAAATACACCTATAAATCATGCTCATTTGGACACTTATCACACCCCCACACTTATCTTTTTGCTTGTCCTCAAGCAAAATCACGTACCAATAAGTAGGGAATGCTCAATACTAACAAATATTATTATGAAGGGTAGGATAAACATGATCTTTTAACTTATTGAGGAGTGTGAAAAATTAACTGCTGGTGGCAAGGTGTGCTCAGGGTAAAAATAAAATATAGAGTTTCGGGGTATGATCTAAGGTACTTCAATGTTTCCTTTTTAGGTGACTGAGAACTTTTACCATGGCCAACTTCTCTCAAGAATGGGCATTGAGGAGAAAACAAAAGGAAAAATAGATTCATGCATTTGTTTCACTTTGCATAAGAGATGAGAAAATATAGGCATCACGCCTTTGTATTTAAGAACACTCAACTCTCTTTGTTGGTTACCAATGGCGTCTCGCTAGTCCCTTATTATTTTTTTTCTTTCTTTTAAACAGAGAAGTACCCCTTAGCAATCCCTAAGAGAGGACAGAAAGAAACCCTGAGCAATAAATCCAACCATTTGCAGATTATTTGGTCACACCGCATATAAAATGCTCCTCAAAAGTAATCAAAATTTAAAATTTGTACCATTTATCCTACAATTCATAACAGTATTTATTCTTAAAGAGAACAACCCACATATAAAGGGTCCATAAATTTTGAATTTGGACAAACGAAAAATAAGGAGAGAGATTAAACATTTAAGCACAAAATGTCACCGAAAAGGGGGCACACTCCCCCACACTTAAATTGAACAATGTCCTCATTGTTCACCAGAAAAACAAGGGAAGGTTCAGAAGACCTTTTCGGTAAGTAGATAAAATAAGATAACACAAGAGCACAAATAAACAGTTAAGCACATAAACGCTCCTCTGCAATTTTTATTTAAATAAAGCAAATTTAAAGAAACTGGTACTCCCCTGATTTTATTTTTGCTAGCGTTAATCTGCGTTCCCCCACACTTGAGCTTCAGCCTCAAGTAGCGTAGCTTGGTTGCGGTGTCCACATGGGTTACACCTGCATAAGACACTAGAAGCAACCATACTAAAACGGGGTTAAAAGTTAGCAAAAATAAAATTGAAAGAGAACCTGAAAATTAAAAGAACATAAAGGCAAAATAAATAAAAGTACACCCGGGTTGCCTCCCAGGAAGCTGCCCTTCTTTAACGTCTTTGGCTAGACGCTTTTCGTTATCCTGGATCAAAACAAAACGTTACCTCGGCATATAAAATAATAAAATTAATACTCCTCAAAATCTGGTGTTTGAGAGGTACTGCCGGGAACGTAGTTCTAACAGAAGACCCGGTGGAAATGACTTTTCTTCCTCAAATTGGAGGATGTAAAAATCCTCCTCTTGTTGTTGAGGCTTATGGTAAGAATTGATGGATCTTCAGAGGGAGGTGGCTCCTTGAAATTTACTATAGCACTCTCTTCTGATGGCTCGGAGGGAGGCGGCATCTCCTCCTTCTCAAGATTGAGGATGTATCCACCCTCATCTTCTGGGTAAAGCACGGTGAAGGAGGGGAAGTAGTAGTTGATTTCAGAGGGAGGGGACTCCATGAAGTCCAAGGAGAAACTCTCTTCTGAGGGGTTGTCTCCATAATCAAGCTGATAGTGGTTGGTGATGGATTCTCTAATTCGAATAGGGGAGGAGGTGGAGAGTAGCTTATGTCCTCAGCAGGTTTTCTTCCTCGTGAACCACTGCATTCAGTTGTGGAACGGGTTGTTCCATGTGGTCTACCTGATCTAGCGTTCTTTGCCGGATCATTTCAATGGTTGAGGTAAAATTTGCCATCATTTCCCGTAAAATGGCGTTGTCTCTTTCTATGCAACCATAGGACAATAGGAACTTTCATGGTCTCCTCCACACTCTTGGCAGACACTCCATTGACTGTAGTCCTCTGCGCTATAGGGGTAACCATACCAATCTTCTGCTTGATCGTAGTGACCATCCATCAGAATTAAGTACCTTTAAAAACAAAACAAAAATTTATACACAAAAAGTGACAAATAACGAAAATAAAAGAAAAACTAAACAGATAATAAATCAGATAGTTGGACCGAAGTCCCCGGCAACGGCGCCAAAAACTTGTTGGGCAAAATAGTAGTTAAACTATCTTGCTAACTATGGGCAGTGAACCCAATCTTTGTAGTACAACAAGGTCGTATCCACAGAGACTTCGCAACTGTCTAATTAATTATCCAGTTTAGTAAATGTACAAAAAGATAAATTAAAGTGCATAAAAAGTAAATTGGGGTTTAGCCGGAGGCAAGCTTGATTTTAGGATTAGTACAAAAAATAAAACATGAAATAAAGTAAATGGATGGAAAAAGGTATCCTAGGATAGCGGGGGAATTTCCTAATTACTTAAACAATTATAACCTGTCTCAAATATTTATTGTCTATTAGAGTTAATAATTGTCAGTTACGAACTCCTATTAATAGCCTTAGTATTTTCCTGCTCAATCCGGAGTGTAAATACCAAGATTAATTCCTTTGTGGTACTTTAACTATCTCAAAATCATATATTGATAGCTACCAAATAAATGCAGTATTTTGTCAGCTAAGCATTTAACAATATTTGCTGAAAGGAATTAAAACAAGTTTAATAAGTGAAACAGGTGATAAATATTTATTTAAGTACAGACAATAATTATAATCCTAATTTGCTCTTATTTGTCTGTTTAAGAATTAATCTTGTGGCCTTCCTAAATCATAGATAAGGACAACTCTTAATTAAATCAATAGACTTTTTACAATCAGAAAAGTCTAAAATCATTAATTAGCTTGTGAGAATTCTTTTTATAACAGCGATGGATTTTATCTGCTAATCAAGGAGAATAATATCTAACGTTTATCTCTCTTTGTGGTCTATTCTCAGATTTACAAAATCATTGAAATAAGAGAAACCGTAAATGCATAAAAATGATCAGTTATTAAGCATTTAATAATTTAGAGAGACAAAACAAATATTTATAAGCAAACTTGGTATTAATAATAAGTCTGAATTATTTAGGAACAAACCCCATCCTAGGATACGAATAAAATCACTCAGACATTAACAGTAATAAAAAGGAACAGAATAGCCATTAATTTGGAGACTGCTGGCGGAGACTGGACTGCGATTCGCTCTGTTCCAGCTCCCTTTTCTTCTGTTCTTCTATGTTTCTGCTTCGTGGGAAATGAAGAATAAAATAAAATGGAGAAGTGGAGGGTACGAGGTGAATGGTGGTGGTCGTGGTGTGGTCTAATACTAACGATAACAATAACAAATAACACTAACGATTTGGATTGAGGAAGGGAATGATTTTTTTGCAGAAGGGGCGTCGGTTTATAGAGGCAGAGGAGAAGAAGCCGTACGATTTTGATTAACTGTTGATTCATTGATTGCGCAGGGGACAGGAAGATGAAGACGCGTGAGGGATAAGAGGCTCATTAATGCAGACAGTGGACGAGTTTGCGACGAGTTGTGCGAGTTGCAGAGGACGGCGAAGACGATAAGCTCCGGAACATTTACACGACCGCCAGATAACATGCGGTCCTCTCTGTGCTGTCCGCCAATTAACCAGCGGTTCCATGTGTCTTGTCCGCCTGTCCCTCTGTGTGTTGTCCGCCTGTTATTTGGCGGTTCCCTCTGTCTTGACCGCGAGGCGGTCTTCTGTCTCTTGTCCGCCTGTTTAGAGGCGGTACTCTATGCCTCGTCCGCCTCCCTTTGAGGCGGTAGCCTCACTCTTGTGTGCGAGGCGGTTGCATTAGAGTTGACCGCCCAATACGGGGCGGTTGTCTCTCCCTACGTCCGCCAGGCGGTCGCCTCAGAGTGGTCCGCCTGTTATGGGGCGGTGCACTCTATGTTGTCCGTGCGTTATTATATATTATACATATATATAACAATCTTCAACTGGCTCTACATTCTTCGTTATAAGTCCGTTTTCTGAGCCGTTTGCGTCTATGCGTTCGTCTCTTTTCTACTTTACTCCCAGCTTGGTTTTCCTCATGTTTGAACAATAATTTGTGAGATAAATAATAAAACATAAACTAGAGGAAAACTAACCGAAGTGGAGAAATGAGCAAGAAAAGTGCTAATATAATATGAAATACACCTATAAAATGCTCATTTGGCACTTATCAGTGGGGCATGTAATTTTTTCCCTATTAATTTTTTGGTTAGAAACGGGAGGATCATTGTCCTCTTTTTATTAAGTAATCAATGAATATCATCGTCCAACTGGGACTGCATACACTCAGGGGCATTGCAAAACTCCTGCAATCCAGGAACTAGACCCAATCTTATTTTAGCCAGCGCATCTGCTGCCATATTAGACGATCTAGGAGTGTGCACCACCTCAAAAACCAGTCCCGAATCCTTCAATCTTATACACTCAGAGAAGACCGGTTTACAGGGGTGACTACCAGGGCAATCACGAAACAGATCTACAACTAAGGAAGAATCACTACAGATACACACATTACTAAGCCTGTTTTGTTGTATAGCTCGAATCGAATGCAGTAAAGCCATAGCTTCTGTGTGTAGGACATCCTTTCTTCCAAACGTCGCGACGAAGCCAGTGACCCATCTTCCTTCATGATCTCTACAAATCCCCGCAGCTGCTGCACAATCAGACAAACTAGAATAAGCACCATCAATATTAAACTTAAAGCATCCAAGAGCAGGAGGAATCCAGGAATTGACTTCCCTGTGATTAGTTGGTTTCTTCTTCAGAGCACTTAAACCAGGATCTAGCAGTTTCACCACTTTCCAAGCTCTACAATTATGTGCCATTGCTATCGTAACAGATTTAAGCTGCAAAAACATTCGGTTTTCTCTACTAAAGACCTTGGAATTTCTCCATGACCATAATAAATAACACATTATAGGAAACAGGGCCTTGAGTTTATCTCGCATCAGAAATTCACCTTGCTTACCAATATATGTCGTTAACCACTTATCTAAGGACAAATTGTAAAATGACAATCTGTTTACAGAAGAGATTAGTTTATCCCAAATCTGTCTAGGAACCTTACAATCTCTTAAAATATGAATGATACTCTCCCCTTTCTTACAAAAGTGACAGCTGCAATCCCTTGTGAAACCCAAATCAAAATGTTTGGAGTTTGTCATAAGCTTTCCCTGACAAACCCTCCACAGAAATAGTTTGATTCTCTCCTGCACTTTAAGTTTCCAGATGTTATTACACAGATCAGAAAACTCCTCATTTTTATCATGAAGAGAGGATTTACTAGATAGTAAATTATATGCGGACTTTACACTATAGGATCCACTGGGTTCAAGCAGCCAGCTCACGTAATTAGAGACTCCATCAGGAAAAACAATGACACTACTTAACAAAATTCGATATTCAGCAGGAAGAAAATTTGATAAGATATCCCATCGCCAACCCTCATCTTGCTGCCAGTATTTAGCAACATCATCACTCAATAGCTCACTAGGCACTTCCTTAGTAGCTACTGATAAAAGGTTAGGGGATGTAAGCCAGAAGTCCAGCCAGAATTTAACAGTTCTGTCGTTTCCTATGACCCAACGAGCCCCTTGTTCTATGATCTTAGAGCACTTTCGAATATTTTTCCAATTTACTGAACATCTATTGAATTTTAAATTTGAGTATTTACCCAAGAGAGCTCTCTGGCAAAGATTACTAGGCTTGCTAATCAGATTCCACATGACTTTCCCAAAACAAGCTCGGTTCATTTCCTTTGACCTGCGCATTCCTAAACCCCCCCTTATCTTTAGAGCAGCAAAATCTTTCCCAACCTATATCATGGAACTTTCTACTTTCCGAATCATGACCCCAAATAAAGTCTCTACATAATTTATCTTTGTTATTGCAAACTGAAACCGGCATAATCTGGCATTGCATTGTGTGCACTGGGATAGAAGAAACTGCACTCTTGACTAAACAGATCCTACCAGCCATAGAAAGAGCATTCCTCTTCCAGCCAGCTAACCTCTCTCGAACTCTGGACAAAATAATATTATACTCCTTGTTTGATTTTCTGCCCTGAAGCACATTAATCCCCAAATATTTACCAAACTTCCTAGTTGTGGGCATCCTGATCCAGTCCGAATAATGTCTTCCTTATCACTACTTACATTCTTAGACACTAAAACAGAAGATTTTTCAAAGCTTACTACCTGACCAGAGGCTTTACAAAACATATTGATACACTCACGCATAACCACAATTTGCCTCGAATCAGCTGAACCAAAGAGAACCAAATCATCAGCGAAGAAAACATGTGAAAGAACGTTATCCTTACCACCTAAACGAAGAGGTTTCCAACATTTCCTATCCACTTGGGTCTGTATAATTTAGGAGAGCCTCTCCATACATAATACAAAAAGAAACGGAGATAAGGGATCACCTTGACGTAATCCCCTTTCAGCAATGAAGGAATCTGAAAGATTTCCATTCCAGCTAACCTGAAATGAGACTGTGGATATGCAGAACATAATAAGATTTTTAAAACAGACGGGAAGGCCCAGGCAGTCTAGGGTATCTGCTATAAAGCTCCAGGACATGAAGTCATAAGCTTTAGCTAAATCGACTTTCATAGCAATGTACCCCTCCCTCGCCTTTGTGTGTTCCATGCAATATACTGCTTCTTGGACAAGAATTATGTTGTCAAAAATACTTCTGCCCGGTATAAAGCTAGCCTGACTATCCGACACCCACCTTGACATGAAAGGTTTTAATCTATTTGCTATGATCTTGGCAAGGATTTTGTACTTCACTTGGCTAAGGGAAATGGGCCTAAAATGCTTAACCTCCGTGGGAGACTCAATTTTGGGGATCAAAGTTAGAACAGTTTCATTAATTCTAGGATCAAAGGAGCTAGCAGAGAAAGCATTTGCAACAAACCTCACAAGATTAGGAGAAACTATATCCCAAAACTGTTTATAGAAACCAACAGGGAACCCGTCTTTTCCGGGAGCCTTAAAAGGTTTCATGTACTTAAGAGCATTCCTAATTTCTATAGCAGTTACCTGAGAGTTCAAGGAGGATTTCTCCTCCCTATTAAGAATCCTAAACTCACTGCCCTCTATGATATTACTCTCAGTATCTACTCTTCTAAAGTGGTGTTGAAAGTGAAACTTAATCAGATCACCCAAATTTCCTTCCCCAGAAATCCATACCCCATCAGGACCTAACAGTTTGAAGATTTAGTTTCTACATCTCCTAATCGTGGCCTTCGTATGGAAGTAGGAAGTATTCCTATCCCCCAAAGGAATCCAACTATCCCTAGACTTCTGGAACCAGAGGGTCTCCTCCCTGAACTGCCATAACTCCAATTCATAAGAAAGTTTTCTCTCCAAACCTCTAAGATGATTACCACCACCACTATCAATCACTCTTTGAATACCCCTTAGTCTTGCCAGAATCCTCTTCTTCCTTAAGATAATATGCCCAAATATATTCCTATTCCAAACCTTTAGGTGAGATCTAAGCCCACTAATGGCCTCACTTAGGTCAGAGTTTGTACTCCAATTTTCCTTAACAGTATCTTTGAAATTGGGATGAGTAAACCAAGCTGCTAGGAACTTAAAAGAGTGCTGATTATTCCTAAAGGTATTTCTAGGATTTAGACTCAACAAAATTGGGCTATGGTCAGAGGCAACTCTGGGTAAAACTTCAGATTTTACATTTGGGAAAGCTAAACGCCAAATACAGTTAAAAATAACCTTATCTATATGGGCACAGTGAGTACCGTTCGACCAGGTGAAATTACTACCATGAAAGTGAGCTTCAATCAAATTTAATCCATGAAACCAAGAAAATGCTTATCCATTCCAGACCTACTCCCAGAAGAAGCACTCCTATATGAAGGGTAGAGAGTAGCATTAAAATCTCCCCCCAAGAACTAGTTACAATCATGCAGGTTATATGATTGATCCAAATCTTTCAGTTTCTGCCACAGAACACGCCTCAAACCCGATTTAGGTTTCGCATACACAACAGTAAAAAACACTTTGACATTCTCAACACAAGACATACAGTGCATAAATTGATCATCACAGCAAATCACGGTCAGATTAACCTGGTTTTTCCACAACAACCAGATTCCACCACTAAAGCCACTAGCATCCACTCTAAACACATCCGAAAAACCAAACTTAGAACAGACATTATCAGCAGCAGTTCCACTAATTTGAGGTTCAAAAATAGCAACTATATCCGGATTTTCCAACCGAATCAAATCCTTAAATGTTCGATGAAAACTTGGTTTCAAAGCACCCCTCACATTCCACAACATGATTTTATTAGCCATAATAGGGTAAGCAAATTGGAGAGAAATGACTTACAGAGATGAAATAACACTAGGCTACTTCGATCTTGAATCTCTAGAGTCTGGAGGCCAGCCGCCGTACTCAATCTGCATAGCTCCATCCAGAGATCCCCGTGGACTAAGGTCAACCCTCTTATTCACATCTTCTCGTCGAATCACCAATTCTAGGGAGGGTACCCTCTTAATTGGTCCACTATTTTTGACCTGGGTTGCAGTACGAGATTTCCTATTCGAGGTCTCTTGTTCGCTCTGTCCACCATTAGCTGACAGACGTGAATTATCCCCAACCACGGCTATCTTTTTGCTAGAACTTGTATTTTCCCTTCTCTCACCCGTCATATCTTTAATTCTACCACTATCAGCGTCAACGGGGAGGTTAGCAATAGTAGATAAATCTCTAAATATTTTTGAAGAGAGAACCGGCTTCTAGGGAGCCTTGGCTATCTTCTTTTTCTTAGGGATCATCCATTCCCCGTAGTCCTCTTGAACATGCGATACTTCCAAACTATCTGGCTCCGGGACCAATTTTACCCCACTTTCTTGCAATACTTCTCCATCGTTGTTACGAAAAGGACAAGAAGACTCCTTATGTCCATAGCAGCCACATTGAAAGCAAATTAAATGAAGGCCTTCGTACTCGATCTTCATAATCCGCCGCCGGAATCGGTATTTGGCCAGGAGTGGTTTGGTTAAGTCGACCTCCACCGCAACCCTAGCCATTCTAGATTTGCCGAAACAGGAAGGGATATCCACCTTCTTAACCTTACCGACTTTGGATCCTAGAATTGAAAGGAACTCCTCATTGTAATATTCATTGGGGAGATCCGGAAACCGAACCAAAACCTCCAGATTTGAGAGAGCTTCTGAATTTGGATTAAAATTAGGTCGCCACCTACGGATTGTTAAGTAATGGTCAAGAATCGGCCAGGGGCCTTCCGAGAGAACAAACTGGAGATCCTCCGAATTGGCAAAGACTATTCTGAAGAAACCATTCGAGATATCATCCATCCAAAATTCACCTTTAAGCTTCCATCTATTTCGTAACCTTTCATACAACACATTCATTGGGAGATTCTTTCCCAATAATTTCACTATAACAGCATTCTTCCATGGTCGCCGGAACTTCAATTTCTGTTCCTTTGACAAAGTTATCGAAGGGCACCTTGGATCGTCGTCCTCTTCAACTCCTTCTTTGTCATCTGAACTACAATCCCACGATTCACCTTCCAGAGACCCACTTTCTTGAGGCACCCGTCCCGAAACTACTTCTGTGAACGACAACTCCCGCGCCACCGGAATGGTATTAAGCGACTGATTAAGTTCAGTCTGGACATCCATCTCTACCACAAAGTCTCCCGAATTTCGCGGGCGCTTCACAGCCTTGTCTTCTTCACGTATCTCATCCATGGAACAAAGAATGAAAGAAAATCGGACAGAAAAAAAATAGACACACACGCCGCAGGCCACAAGATGCGGCCTTTACTGGTGATATTCCCTCAAAAGATGATAACCTACCGTCGGAGCGAAGTTATTTTACTCTCCATTCTCTCTCTATTGCTTAGGCCGTCCACTGACGTAGTTTGATGGCAGTTTAGTTTCTTCAAATAGTAGGTGTTAAAGTACTCCCATTTTTTCCCTATTTTTTTCTCTATACAATTGGTGCACATTCTCACCGAATCCTCTCTGGAATCATTGGATGGCTACATCACCGAATCATAATTTAGGATTTTTTTTATGTAAACAATTTCCTCTTATAAAGTTTTCAGTTTGCACGGTATTAACCCTATCCAATTCTATCGGTGAATATCATCACCAAATTAGTAAAAAAAGATCAAGTTATAGCATTAAATAAAGAAGAGAGAGAAAAACAACTTTCATAAATGAAGTGTAGGTTTACAAGTTAGTTTGGGGAGGGTCAAATCCTTATCCCAAAGTACAATAGGGAACTACTCAAACATAGAGAGAAATAGAGTAGAGAGAGTAAGAAGAAGCCATGGAAGATGGTGGAGAGCTTGGGGGAGATGAGCCCTTTCTTCTCTTCTTCTTCTTATTTTCTCCTCAAAATCGCCTCTCTTTCTTCTGGTTGAGTGTTTAGAGGTGTGTGTAATTGAATGTGGAAGAAAGCCCCAAATTTCAGCATTTCAAGAGCAAGATTTTTGTCCGACCGACCCACCCTGGGTCGGTCCCATGGGTCGGTCGGCTCTTTGAAGAAGGAGGCACATGCTCATTTAAGTCCCAACCGACCCACCTTGGGGTCGGACCTAGGGTTGGTTGATCCCAATAGCTTACAGAAGATGGACCGACCCGGTCAGCCTGAGTGGGTCGGCTCCAGCGAGCTTCTCTTGGCACCAGAATCATCCTGATGCTTCCCGTTGGCTTGACATCCTTCCCACAATGTTAGAACATTGATGCAACCTTAATTAATGCCTTCAAATTGTACTCAAATGAGTATTTACCTATTCAAGTATGTCAAAGTATAAGTTCACTAATAATCACAAAAGTACTCCATAAAGTGGTGAAATAGGTTATGCACCAAGTAAAATGAAGGTGAATAAAGACCTTAAAATAGCATTATTTTACCACTTATCATGTCCGAACATGGAAGTACGGACACAAGCCGAGACTTTAAGCTAGTGTTGTCCGAACATGTGTTTGAACGTTGAAGTTTGGACACCAGTTTCAATAGAATTTTCTTACATGGTCTGAACATGTGTCCGAACATTGAAGTTCGACACTAATCCTGACAATTATTCCCCCAGGTGTGTCTGAACGTTTGTCCGAACATGTAAGTTCAGACCAATGTCGAGACTTACCGTCGGACTCGTCCTCGCCTACTGTCCGAACATGTATGTTTGGACAGATGTTCAGACTCCCCGTACTCTAGAAATGCCTTTTAAGTTCAGGACCTGTCCAAACTTATACGTTCGGACAGACATTCGGACAGGTCCATAAATTCAAAAACAGCTACAAGCTCCCTCATTAACATACCTCAATTCAATAATGTCAATTACCATTCAATTAAGAGAACTTTCCTTAGTAAATCAATGCCAAAACAGTTCATAAAGGTCACAGTGGAATTAAATAAATCTGGGATATTGCCACCACACCCATAACCGTGGGTGTTAGGCTATCCACCAATCCAAAACATCTTAAAGATCAAGTTTCAAATCAAAAGACAACAATGTTGACAATCCCAATTCTCAATTAGCAACCGTATCAATAGATAAGCCAGTCTAACAACTATTCCTAAGTGGCGTCACGTTCCCCAATCCTCATGCCTTAGTCATCAATACCTACGATCTGAAATACAACACACAAAAAGGATCACACAAATCAGTTGAAATGAGTAAACTACTACTTCGTAAAGTAAATTTCATTTTATTTGAAAAGCACTAAGTTTAGTTCCACACAACGATTATCCACAACCAACATACAGTACTCCAATATAACCAATAGCATAACACAACCAGCGTATGGGATCCTTTCACTGGCAACCAAAATCCATCAACGAACACCCAAACAAGTGGGGGCCGTATATATATAAATCCACCAACGAACACCCAAACGAGTGAGGTCACAAAATACAAATTCCACCTCACTCTAAGTCCTTAAGTGTGCACACCCTTCTAAGGGTACTTCTGAACACGAAGAAGTAGATCTATAGAGCTTAAACTATGATATAGTGGTCGTAGCGCAAAATATTCAATTCAATGTACCAATGTGCACGGATCCATCCCAGTGAAAGTTTCCCAAAACCAATACCACCAATCTAGATAATATGTTCATCACATTCCACTAAATTCCCAAATATAACCAAACCCTAATTTCCATATTAATCCATACGGGGTTTTCCTAAATCTGAATCAAATCATCTAACAATTCACAAATATTCGCACAGAACAATTTAACGAGCATAGTAGCTTACTTGGAATCCACGTCTACCATGAATCAGGGTCACACAAAGCACTAGCAATCTCTGCCGACAAACTCGGGATCTAGAATTCAGTTTAATCACACAATCAATCATCCACCAAAACAACTAATTCACCTGTTCAGAACCTCTTACTATGATAGACAGGTTTACCCTTCGAATTAGTTTGAACCAGCAGTATAGAGAGAAATTTAGCGTGAGGAAGAAGAAGGAGAAGATCGAAGTGAGGCGTAGAGAGAGAGTGGGTGATTGGGAAACGTGAATAGCCATGAAAGAGGAAAGATCAGGAAAAGAAAAGAATGAAAAGAAGAAAATAAAAGAAAAGGAAAGAAAATAAAATAAAATATAATAAGGCAGAATAAGGAATAAAATAAAATTTAATTATATCTTTATTCCCAATTACTTTTTATCCTTAATTAAGGAAAAATTCCCAATCCAAATAACTCAATCATTAATATTCCAATATCCACCACTTATCATAACCATGTTTAACCGAATATAACGTATAATATATGCCCATAATTTAATCAGAATTTTATGGGAATTTCATGGAAGGACCATCTAAACCATAATCGGACGGTATATAAAGTCATAGTTCTTAAAGTCTTATATACTGATACATCAAATGGGCCAAGGGTAAGGCGTAAGCCACTAAGCGGCATATATGTGGATATTAAATAGACCTTGGGAGCAAAATGGATTAGATAAATTTATCATCTTATATGATAAAAAAATGTGTGAGGCTCAGGTCAAGAATCCACTATATATGTTATACTTGTGAATGATTTAATGGTGATATAAGACTTACCATCTGATAAGGTGATAATTCTCAGTAAACATATTTCACAATTGTTCTCCCTCTTTATCAACGTTAAGATGGTAGATGGTTGATGACATATATATGAAATGAATGTTGGCATATATTCATATATGTCAAATTCAGGGGGAGAATCTTTTTGTGGTTATGTTTTCTCCTTCGCTTTGGTTTTTGTCCCACCAAGTTTTTTCGAGCATGGTTTCAATAAGGAAACATATTACATTATTTCCTTACAAAGAAGAGTGTTATGATATTTATTGTGGAACTTCCATTTCTTGGCGTTCAACGAAGCAGACTATAGTGGTAACTTCAATCAAATCATGCCGAATTGATTGCTCTATATAAAATGGGAAGAGAATGTGTGTGGCTCAAATCAGTCATCTATCATCTATTAAGTTTTTGTGATTTTCAGTTAGATCTAGAGACGCCAATGGTGATATATGAAGATAATGCTCCTCATGTTGCACAAATAAGGGAAGGACATGATAAAGGCGATCGAACCAAGCATATATCACCAAAATTCTTCTTAACCCATCTGTTTCAGACCAAGGGTATTCTTGATGTTCACAAGACTCGATCTGATGAGAATCTAGCTGATTTATTTAGTCACTTTCTACAATAGTTTTAAGAAGCTTCTTCGTGATATTGGTACATGACATTGAAGAGACATTTTGTTAAATTGAGGGGGAGAGACATTTTAAACTGTACTCTTTTCCTTAACCATGATTTTTATATCCCAATAGATTTTTCCTGAAAAGGTTTTAAATGAGATACTATAGTAGGATGTACATCCAAAAGGGAGTGTTGTAAATCACCCTATCAAGTGGATGTACATCCACATGTCTTTTGGTCTACCTAGACCCTTCATTGGTGTAACTATCTACTAGACTCTTTATTTGTGTACCTGTCAAAGACCTTTGATGTTTATATTCACACAAGGTCGGCAATCTGTTGCAGATCGTTGTTGGGTGGGGGAAATTCCACTCTGTATACAGCGTATGTGTACTGATAAGTGAATCAATAAATTATGCATCCTTTCAAAAAAAAAACTTTGGTCCATGTAACTTGCAAGTTTGAAGTACATAAATGTTGCAATGGTGACTGTTTTGATGGTATGTTGACTTACATTAAACTTGTGTGCTGTGTTCTTTAATCTGCATGTGTCTATTTTAAGGGAACTATCTGCCTGTTTGTCTGGTCAAGTTTCAAAATCCCTAATAAATATCATACTTGTTTGTAGATTATTTCAGTAATATCTGGAGGCATCACAGATTTGTCATTCCACACCATTGGTTACGCATGGCAGCTAACTAATTGCGTCTTGACTGCGGCATATTCTGTGAGCATTTCTGTAATTGTATTCAATGGCGACTTTCTTCTTGCTATATCAGCTTCTTTTATGTAATAGCTCGAGATTCTTGTAGTGTAGTTGAGTTGGAGCCACATTACTAATCAACTTTATTTTGATGATTTCAGGTTCATCTACAATCTAAATTTGCAAAGGATGAATTGCTCTCTGTTGTGGTGATGAAGGTAATGTACGCAAACTGCTGCTAACTGCTCTTAGTCCAAATGCAGTTGGGGATTTATGTATGTGGTCGAATGGTGGTTTACTCACTGTCCAAATGTTTTGCCATCTTTTGTTTGCAGTCCCTTCTTGCTAGAGCGTTTAAGATATGCGAAGACAAGATGATAAGAGCAGAGATGCTAGGCCTTGAGGGAGATTCCAAAGAGATGATCTGTCAAAGCTAGGTATAAGTGGGTTGGGCAGCGGTTAAAATGAATGGTTTGATGATTTGAATGGTTTAACCATGAAAATGTATATCGATCGTCTTCTATTTTGTATTGCAATAGAGCAGTGGGTTGGGCAGCATTGATGTAGTACGATTTTATTTATTTTTTAAATAAAAGAACAATGGGGGCAACATATATTGCCTCGGTTGATTATATCAACTGGAGCAACCTGTACCAGTCGCTGCTGCTACTAATGGTGGCCATCGGGTCCGGTTCTACCCGGAACCGGCGGTTCTACCCGGAACCGATTGGAACCGGAACCGGCCGGGAACCGGTGGGAACCGGAACCGGAACCGAACCGCCTCAGCCGGTTCCGAATACGAATACATGTTTTGAGATTCGGGCCCGAACCGGGCCCGGAACCGGAACCGCCTGGAACCGTCGTCGGATTTGGAACCGGGAACCGGAACCGCCCCGGAACCAGTTGAAGTTACCGTTGGAATCGGGCCAAAACAACGTCGTTTTGGGTCTCGGGCGCGCGCTCCTCTGAAGAAAATAGCCGTTGGAACACCACTTAGGACTTCTATCTTGTAATATTTTAGAATGTATTAGTAATTTAGTATTACTTTCTTTCCATGTAATCTTTTTTTTAAGACTTGCAAATTGAAATCATGTAACCTCTTAGTAGTTGTACTCTTTTTCCTTATTAGGGTTTTCCCAATGGGTTTTTACCTAATAAGGTTTTAATGAGGTAGTGAATCATATAATAAAATTCTCTTTGTTCCTTATTTTTTGTAAATTCAATAAAAATTCCTAAGTCTTTGTTTCTTACAGATTTAAGATTATAAACTTGAAGAATAACCTATTTAGGAGTAAAGTGGATGAAAAGAGCAACGTGTGCGCTCAAACGGGTCTCAAATCGAAGCTAAAACGAAGCAACTGGAGCCGATCGAATCTTTCCGGAACCGCTCTGGAACCGGTTGGAACCGATCAGAACCGGCTGGAACCGGTTTTTTGACCGAATCCGAAGCGAATCCAGATTTCAGAACCGGAACCGGAACCGCCCAGACCGGTTCCGAATACGAATACACATTTTCCGGAACCGGAACCGGTGGAACCGGACCTGTAGCCACCATTAGCTGCTACGCTGTTGATACACAAATAAAGGAGGCGAGTTTAAAGAGGTTGCCTCATTTGATTACAGCAACGGAGGCGAGATAATATGGTTGCCTCTATTGCCCATAGTAAAAAATGACCATGAGAGGCGACTTATAACTAGTTGCCTCTTTTGTTCATGATCATTGGAGGCGAGTAAAGCATGCGCCTCTATTGCTTGCAGTGGGTGACGCAGCTAGATTGAATCAACAGAGGCGAGTTTTGAAACCTTGCCTCAGTAGTTAAGGTGCAACAGAGGCGAGGGGAGCTTGCCTCAGTTGTTTTTGATCAAGGGAGACGAGTTAGGTTGCTTCTGTAGGTAAAATCATGAGAGGCAAAAGTTTATGTCGCCTCCATAATCAACAGTGGCAAATTTTCAGAGGCAAACTGGAGGCAACACTTTTCTCGCCTCTATAAGTCTACATAGGCAATTTTCAGATTTACAGAGGCAATAAAAGTTGCCTCTGTAGATCTTATATGTAGTAGTGGTAATGAGTCACTCAAAGGTTCACTAAATATGATGCGATCTTATACTATATAAGGACGTGATATGGAACACAAGAAATAAAAAGATACTGTATATCGTGTTTTTTGTACTTTCTTATTCTCTCAATATTATAACAAAATTTTATTTTTTCAATTAAAGATATACATATTATAATTGTGCACTCTGTTTATGGTAAGCTTAATATTAAGATCTGCTGTCCATTGTCCACAATATCGCAGAACTCGAATTAGGATTAAAAACGCATCCATTTCATTACAGTACACGTTGAAGTATTGCAGTTATCATTGTATATAAAGGCGTGGTAGGGTGGATTATATTTTTACTCAAATTATCAGACGGAATAACTAATACGCTAGTATATATAATGGTACTGCAACTATATCTAGTTAACTTTAAATGAAATCAGTGAATTGTTTGTTAATTTGTCGGTAGGAAATTAATTAAGGTATATAGGCTGGTGTCTTTAGTTTGTCATTTTCTTCTTAAACATGGGCATCTTCATTTTTCTTTATTTCATTCCAAATAAGTTAAAGATTTATTTAGTTAATTATCTAAGCCGTTGACAAATGTAGTGATTATTAACTGAAGAATCAAACAATTACACTGATATAAAAAATATAGTTTCTGAAACGAATAAATTCCAATTCCATGCTAGGGGTATAGAATTAAATATTGTTATTATGTAGTGGGGATGTTTACAAGACATTTGACTTGAGAATAATTAGCTACCTTAATCTGATAAAATTAAATTGAACTTTCAAGCAAGAAAACAAAAGTAAATGGCTATGCATGCATGCATCTACGGGCTTACGTACTTACTAGACCAATTGCGTGCTCGACAGAGTGTAAAGACGATGATTATGTATTGTATTGATATTTAATATCGGAGTCAAATGGGTTATCCGTTTAGGTTTTGAGTTATATCTTTTTGGGTCAATATCTATTTGGGTCATTAAATTTCAGGTCGTTTCGAGTTCAAGTTCGGGTTAAATCGGGTTCAGGTTGTGATAGTGTCTGATAGAATCGGGTTACGGTTATTTCGGGTCATGGTTAACATTTTTTGAAAAAATTATTAAATAAATATATGCCTAATATCTATAAGAACATACTACATATAGATTACAGATGAAATACCCCTAACATTTAAATAATTAAATAATGGTAAATATATATTATTTAGGGGATTATTAAACCCTAAGAAGGGATATAAACACTTAGACGTTAAAAATGCACCTAAACTCCTTAAGGTCAAAAACGTGCGTTAAAGCCGACCTTAAGCTAAACAAGTTATATAAGCTATAAACTTCATATGAAGTTAATCAAGGATCATTATATGACCCTTAGAACACAGGACCTCATCTAAAACTGAGTAAAAATACAAAATGCTCGGGAGTTCCCTTAAAGGCCCTTAAGGCCCGAAAGTCCCGGAAATACCTTATAGGATGAAGTAAAGCATTACACTTCATTCCAAATGCACCATAACACTCTAATAGATATATAAGATGAAGTCCTCACGCTAAATTCTCAGTTAAACGCAAAGTGCTAGGAGATGCCTTATGGGGTCCCATAAACCCCCGGGAATGCCCCGGAGGAGTGCCGAGGCGGCACGAACTCCTATAAAATTAATTCTTTGACTTCCTAACATCATTATTCATCATTCTAAAGAGAATGGTCGAGATACTTTCTCAAAAATAAACAAAGTGCTCGGGAGAATTTCTTAACGCTCCTTTTTGCCCTATGAGTGTCCCGATAGCCCGGAAATTGTGTTTTGAGTTGATATAACCCCATATAACTCAATGTAACACCTTAACATATTATTATTGACTATAAAAAATGTTTATAAACACTTGGAACTCATAGCGACTACTTATTTTCCAGAAAAATCCTTAAAGCACAAAAACGCCCCTTCGGGTGTCACAAAAATGCGTTCTACGCAATTGCGTTGAAGTTTTTGATGAGCCACGAGTTGATAATCTTAAAAGGGGATAAATTGACCATCTAAATCAATTAATGCCAGTACTAAATTCATAGTACAAGTGGGGGCGATTTTTGGGTAAAAAAGGTACTTAAAATCAGTATTTTTACCTTAAAACTTTCATTTTTTACCTTAGTATAAATGTACCAATTAAATGTTGTGACTTATAACATGTTATAATATGGTCTTAATACAATATAGTGTGATAGGAATCAAATCAAAAATCAATTCCAATTGACCTCCATGTTGGGCGCCATTTTGGGTGTCTTAGACTAGGATTTTAGCTAGAAAATTGTCTTATGGAATGGTGACTCATCTAGCATGTGCCTTGTAACAATATGTCAAATTAATTCAGTCAGATAAGGCCTCCATTGCCGATTACCTGCAGGAAAAACAAAATAGATTAGCTTATATAAAGGTAATGGAATTAAAATGTAAATCTAGACATACTTTTGACAAGGCAAATAAACAAAGAAAACAAGTTGCAACATTGGCATGTGGCTACCGATTTTGATCAGAAAAAGGGGAGTATGATTGCTACTAAATTAGTCAAGGACGACAACCACCTAACTAGCATGTTCTCTTGTCTAACACAAACAAAAATTAAATGACATGTTACAACACCATTACCGATTTCATGTGGAGAAAAGGTGGATTGATTGCCTCATTACTTAGTCAAATGGAACATGTACCTAACTAGCATAAATCTATGTCTAATATAAACTAAAACAAGAGCCACCTACATCCCATGTTGCCGCCAACCTACAAGGAAAAACAAGGCAATAATGACATGGTAATTAGCTTAGAAAATTCAAAAGAAAACACCTACCTACACTTGCTCTTGTCTTCTTCTTGCAATTGTCAAACAAAGACTTCTCTTCTCCTTGCCAATCAGCCGTAAGCCTAGTTCAATTAAGAGACTTTTGTAGTCAATTTTGAAATCAAAAATCAAAAGCAAATCATAGAATAATGCCATGTGACATAACAATAATTCCCATTTGATTCCTTCTCTTGTCTTGCCTTAATACCCTACGTGAGCTTGTCATTCTTTCCTTGCCCACTTCAGCCGATTGGTAAGCATTCCCTTCTCATCTCTTTTCTTCTTCCTTTGTTAGTTAATTCCTTAGAGCTTCAAAGCTCCATTAATGGTGTATTAAGGTCTAACACCATTTCTATGTAATTCTTCCTAGTTAAATCTACTAAGTCTTGAAGCAAGAATCATCCTAAAATCCATACAAGAAATCGCCAAGTATTAGTGCTCCAAGGAGGTTCCTAGATTCAACAACAACACAAGGAACAACAAGATCAAGTTAAGGTATATTTTCATGTTGAAAATCTTGGTAAAATACCCTAAGGTCATTACCGAAAATTATGAACTTCTAAGCTAAGGTTTTCTTCATTATTTCATGAAGGAAACTTGGATCTACAATCATCCCAAGGTGTACCGAAAATACCTTGTTAAATTCCTAAGGTAAACTCTTGTAAAACTACTCCAAATATTATTTATAAATCTTTGTTAGAAGTCTAACAAATGGATCTCCTAAATATATATAAGGAGCCGAAAGTTCTTCATCAAGATAGCATTTGGAGAGCTTGGAATCCAAGGAGAAATCAAGTTCAAGAATTGTCTTGATTTAAGGAGTAAGTTTCTATAATTAAGGTTATTAAGTTTAAGTTTGATTTAAGCTTCAAACTTTGGTATAAAAATTATGTATAACCTCTAGATAAATTAAGGCCGAAAACATTGGGTTATATTGTCAAGAAAATAAATTATAACATATAAGGTAAGATTATTACCTTAAGGTATAAAATTGTGTCACAAAATTTATTTAGGATACATAGATATTCAAACCGAATACTCTAGGGATAAAATGTTCTATTTTGAGTTTATAATCATTCTAAGTCATTAACATAATTTTTAGAAGTGTTATATGGCTTATATACATTTATAAGTATTTATTATAAAGTTTAAATCAAGTTTTAAAACTATATAGTAAGTATTTGTTACACCCGAATATAAAAGGGCTCATTTGGTGATTTTCGAAATATATAAGTGTATTAACTTATATTACAAATTTTGGGTGTATTAAAAATAGCTACAAGTATTTAAATGACTAGTTTAATAAGTTATGTGGCTAAAATAGAAATTTTGAAAAGATTGGTGTACTAATAATAATTACCGAGAGCAAAAGGGTTAAATTGGTAT
Source organism: Limonium bicolor (assembly GCA_023374045.1). Taxonomy (NCBI): domain Eukaryota; kingdom Viridiplantae; phylum Streptophyta; class Magnoliopsida; order Caryophyllales; family Plumbaginaceae; genus Limonium; species Limonium bicolor. The sequence continues at coordinate 159,708,821 of CM041779.1, forward strand.
ACTTATGATATAATATACTGGGTTGCTATTCGCAGTACACAATTACTAATCACCGCAGTACAAAATTTTTTTTAATTCATATTGACTTTGTACACATGTAATAATGTCGTGTTGTAACTCTTGTTTTTTTTAAAATAATTTCTTGAGCGTAAACAGTAAAAAACACTCTGATTGTTACAAAACATTATAAACCCGTATAAAAGACGTTAAACCCTTTTTAATCGCATTTAAACGTTATAATTGTGACTCCACATAAGTTAATGACATTTTATGTTGTGTTTGACTAAATTACAAACATTGTTACACTTTCAGAACGTTGTATTGAAATCGCAGTTGAAAACGTCAATTTCGGGTAAAAAACGCTCGTACTATATATAGCCTAACCTTCCTTGGATTATTCATTTCTCACTCTCTCTCCTCTATCTCTCTTCCTTAAGAAGCTCTCTTCTGACTGCCGGAGCCGCCACCGGAGCCGCCGTCGGAGCCGCCACCCGCCGCCGCCAACCACCGCCGGACCACCGTCGGAAAAACTTTCCGGTGAGTTTTTCGAATTTTTTTTTGCAACTTATAGATTTGGGTGTCCTGAGTATGAATTTGGTGTTAGTTTTTTGAAATTCAACATCATTTGAGCTAGATCTAGCATGAAAAATTCAAAAATATTGAAAAAAAAAGAGAGAAGGCTGGGCGAGCAGCGCATGTGCTCTTCTGCAACCAGGGCGAGCAGCGCCGCCGCTCTACCCGGAGAAAATCAAGGACCACTGCTGCTCGATCTGGAGATGCGCGAGGACTGGGGCTGCTCGACCGGTGTGTGCGTGCGCCCGACGACGGAGGCGAGGAGCTGCGGTGCTCGACTCGACTGGAGGCGAGGAGCGCTGGTGCTCGCCATGGCTGGAGTCGAGGAGCAGCAGTACTCGACGGTAGAGAAGTAGAGGGGCGGCGCTGCTCGCCCTGGTTGCAGGAGAGCACCTGCGCTGCTCGAGCCAGTTTTTTTTGAATTTTAATATTTTGAATGATTTTTAAATGTTTTAATTTGTTTATTTTTTAATTCTAATATTGTGAATGATTTTTAAATGTTTTAAGTTGTTTTTTTTAATTCTAATAAATATTGTGAATGATTTATAAATGTTTGAATTTTTTTTTTGAATTGTAATAATGTGAATGATATGATTATAAGTGTTTGAATTTTTATGTTATGAATGAGGAATATAACTGTGTGATATTCGTATGCAGTGATGGATCGTCTGAAAAAAGCAGTGAAACATGTATACACGAAGAGGAAGAATAAAGACCGGGGTACGGAGCAGCCTATGACGGCCTCGTACCGTCGTGGTGTACGTGCTCCTAGTGAAGGGCCGAGTAATCCTGCCCCCCACATGGAAGCAGCACGTCATTCATCGTTCCATCCGGGTCAATCTTTCAACGACCCGGCGTTTCAAGTACCTGCACCACCAATGGTAGCGGAGGATGACTCGGGGATGTACAATATACCGAGGAGACGCATGCCAGTGGCGTCATCATCCAGTAGTGCTTGGTCTGACAGATCAATGCACAGTGCTAGCTACAACATCTCCGGTGAAGCAAGCCACCAGACTGCTCCGTTAGAAGCTCAGACGTCATGCGGTGGTAGTTCATCACGTCCACCACGCCCATCACCCGCCCGTGCTGATGAGGACCATGTGATGACTGAGTGTTCGCCACATGCTGATGACGGTGGTCGTGGTGCTGATGATGAGGACTCACCCGACATGGATGAGGAGCAAGATAATGAAGATGATGAAGTCATGGATAAGGTGGATAAGGAGGATGACACTGACGAGGAAGCAGAGCTAGCGATGGTTCCAGTCATTCCTACCTCTTGGAAGTTGACAGAGGTGCCAGTTCCTGGCGGTCCACTACTCACTAGTGTTATCACTAGCTTCGGGGGTCATGTAGCGCTTGACTTATGGACCTCGACTAAGGTATGTTCTCTATTCTCCTGTATTTGATCATTTAAATCATACAACGTTTTGTAAGTGTTGAATATTGGTCATTATATAGGATCGTGGGGTTTTGAGTTTCAAATCCCGTAGGGTGATGCTTACATGCTGGCCAAAAGATCAAGTTACCTGCAAAAGAGCAAGGAACATGCTTAAGTATTCTGGTATAGAGCACCTACAGGATATTACGATGCCATACAACAATATGTCCCTCATCAGTGCTTTTATGGAGAGGTGGCAGCCTGATACAAACTCATTTCATATGTCGTTCGGTGAGATGACGATTACCCTGCATGATGTGTGGATGATACTGCAAATCCCCATTGTCGGTCGTCCATTGATAGGGGAGATGTCGAAGGAGATAATGGCTGATTGTCTTGATTTTGGAGAAGATGTTGAGACTATGACAGAGACACTATGGAATACCGGTGCTGTATCGATTGCGAGCTTGTTGCAGCACTGTAGGGATGAACCTAAAGACCCAATGAAGCAGGCATGTGGTTGGTTGTATCATTTGATCGGTACCACCATTAGCTGGAAAATCAAATGGTCGTCTGAGTCCACAGCTGTTCTCGTTAGTAGCTCCCATGAAGAAAGCTACCAAGCTTCGTAAATATGCATGGGGAGCTGGTACTCTTGCATGGCTATATCGCCAGCTAGGGATAGCCTCTCGTGCCGGCTCCAGTGGGGTAGCTGGTTCTATGACGTTACTTGAGGTATGTGTCCTAATGTGCATCTAGTATATGATAACTCACTGAGTATTAATAATTGGTACTGCTTAATCATTCTAGTGTTTTATATGCACAGTGCTGGATTTATGCATACTTTCCTACATTAAGACCAGCGATTAGCCCAGACTGGTGCTCTAATGATGATAGACCTTGGGCTCTAAGATGGGTGAGATCTACCTCTCAAGTGCAGGATCATCGTTCACTGCAAGGCTATCGTGAGCATCTAGATGTTTTGACTGCTCTAAATGTAAGTGTTTGTAGTTGCTAACACATTGAACCATTATTATTTTTGTCTTTTGTTGTTGGTTACATCTTACTATTAATGTTCATTGTAGATTGATTGGTTGCCCTACGGTCGGGATAATGTTAATGTTCATGGAGGGCGCACATGGTATAGAGGTAACATACAGGTTTTGGGGTTGAATGAGCCATACTTGCCTGGGCGTTGTCTGCGCCGATTTGGTTACATTCAGGGTATCCCTAAACCTCCTATTAGGCCCAACCCAAGGTCTGAAAAAAGAGGAAAACCCCCACCCTACACCTGTGTATACCCCCCCTATGTATAGTTTATGGGAAAACACTCCTAAATTACTGGTTCCAGGGTATACGCCTACAAATGTGCGGTTGCATGCTTGCGACCCACTCTACCTAGATTGGTACACCAAGCATACACACCTGAAGATCCTAAACCCTGAGAGTTATCACACCACCCTGGTTCATCGTCCAGATCCGTGTCTAGTAAGTCATATTTTCATACTACTTCATCACATATCACTTTTATTTTTTATGTGTACTTACCTGACCAAGTGTGTTACAGCTACTGTCTGAGGCAAGTGAGCTTGCACGCCCTACCAAGAGAACAATGCATGAGACTGGTCATACTATCGTCAGGGATGCCAGAGAAGAACAAAGGCTGCAACTCATGGTCTTGAGGATGTTTCAGCTCTTTATCAAATGGGATAGTTACCAGCGCCAGCATGGTGCACCTAGTGGTTATCATCTTGGATTTGGATGTAATAAACTAGTATCATCTTGGAACTATTTGTGTCTTCCATTTTTACTTGGTGTGTTAGACGCTAGTACAATTTGTGTGGTTGTAGTTTTTTTCTGGTGGACTTGGTGATGGTGGAATTATTGCTGACAATGCTGGTGACCTTGTTGATGATCTGTTGGTTTATTTTGTGGAGGTTCTTAGAACCGGTGGAGATAAGAAAAACAGGGGAGACTATGCCAAATTTTTTCTAGAAATGCATCGTTTCTGCAGTGATAGAATATGAGCGATGAAATCATTATACTCCATGTAATTCTCCATCATCCGGTGAACTGATGTATCATTTCATACATGAATAAAAGACCACTCGTAGTCGCCCTCCAGCCCCAAATACACCATGGTTGTTATGCTTATTCTGCCGAGGAGGGACTATAGTGCTCGAGTTACTCGTCGTTGTAGATCCCGGAGATTACTAGGATATGGCATAGTAACTTCTACGCGTTTGTGCCCCATTCTTCTATCAAATTGTGCTCCATGACGACCAAAAGTAGCTACATAATTAACGTGCAAACAGAAAGGAAACTCCATTTGATTTTGAGAGTGAAATGGGAATTAAGGTATGAAGAGTTCAAGCAAGATGTAATTAGACAGATTCCGAGAGCACAGGGCAAGGAATGAGTATGTTGGGAAAGGTACACGTACCAGGTCACTGTGCACGTACTAGGTTACCGTTTTCAGTACAAAGTGAATTCAAAGTTACCATATGTAATTACTTTTGTCAGGAAAGGTACACGTACCAGGTCACTGTGCACGTACCAGGTTACCGTTTTTGAACTTGTAACCTTGTGGCTAGTTCATGACCAACCTCTATATAAGGATGCCTCCCCCATTTCATCTTCACACACTCACTCTCCATATTCTCGAAGCTCTCTATCTCCTCACTCTTTTCCAAAAATAACTTCGTTAAACTGTGCAAGCTTTCTAAACATGAGTCAATCTTCAGATTCCGATCATGAGTATGTTCCAGTATCAAGCCCAGTAAGTATTTAGTTTATTGTCTTTGTAAATCATATTCACACTAATATTTCATATTTCATATTCATCTAACATTCTCTCGACCCTTATTGCAGGAAAGTGACTCAACCACGATTCAGATTGGGATGAATTTGAAGAAGGCGTTCCAGATCATAATGCAGAGATGGATGACTACATGTAACGATGTATAATCGACCTCCGGTGGTGGATACATGTTACTTATTTCAAACAGCCAGGCCTTTAGGAGTAAAGAAGAAGCGAAAGCTTGGGTAGATAGTGTTGGCCATCCCAACCATATCTACACCATAATTCAAAGTTCTCGGTCGGGCCAAGATTTCCACAAACATGCGAGAGGTATTGGAAACCAAGAAGGACATCACGACCTGGTGTCATCAACCGGCGCTGATCATCTGGTTCAAAGAAATGTGGTTGTCCTTTTCGAATCAAGGGGTATTACACAAGCTACGGGTGTTTCTTGAAAATGGGTAACGGATGGCATAACCATGATCTTGCTGAGTGGGCAGAGGGTCATTTCGTGGGAAAACGCCTGACTGAGGAGGAGGAGGAGATTATGATCGATCAGAGAAGCAGAGTCGGTGTGCCACCCTGTGCAATTTATTCAGAGCTCACAACAATCAACCCAGAAACGTCAGCAACAAGGAAAGACATATACAACCGGATACAAAAAATAAAACTTGAAAAGAGAGATGGTCGATCTATTGTATGGAATTATGAATATCAATATTATGTGGAATTATGAAAATTTATTTAGGGGATTTCTCCTATTTAACCCTAAAGAATACAATTAAATATTTAATTATTATATATTATTATGTAGTATTATGAATTTAATAATAAGATTCATAAGTCAATAAATCTGGGAAAAATTTCTAAAACTCCAAATATATTATAAAGATTTTAGAATAAATTGTACATTAATTTGAATCATAAAAGTCAAAATAAAATTATGGAAACCTTAAAGCTTCTTAAGCCTTGCTAGGGTTGACTTTTTGAGAATAGTCAAACCAGCCCATGAAACCTATACCAATAAAAAGGTTATGGAAAACCAGAAGATTGATAAAAGAACGTCAAAAACGGATCATCCTAGCCAAAGTTATGATAAAATGAAGTTTAGAGCCAAAATTTGAAAAGATGCTGATGTGGCATGGCTGCTGACTCACCTGCGCGCCTCGGGATGCGTGCCTCAGTAGTCGTTTTATCTCCACAATTTTCGCTAACTTCCGCCAGAATATTGGCCTAACTTGTGACATCTATATCTCCCTCGTCTTTGAGAATTTTTGAGTGCCGTCTTTTGCATTCCCTTCTCCTTTTAACCTAGTTTTAAACCATCTATCAAGTTAAACCTAATTCGACTCACAAAAAAAGTTATGCCGTCTCAAAGTTGCCTCCTCAACCTGATGAACCCAAAAATCCAGATTTGTCAGGTAAACGTTTGCTTTTGTGCTAGCCATAACTCTCTCGTTCTTGAGTCAAATCCGTTGTTCCATAGCTCATTTTAAAGCTCTTTAATTATTCTTCAACTTCTATTTAGACATCTAAGTCTGAATCACTACCAATTGGTACAGAAAATCGTCTAAAGTTCGTCACCTGATTTAGTTCGTGAGTTTTCTGCCCAGAATTTCCATAAACGAATGGTAAACCCGATTTTTGTCATTATCATAACTTTCTCGTCCTTGTACTAAATTCATGAACAATATCTTTGGAAATATCTTTAACTCCTCTAAAAAATAAACTTTCCTTTTACACCCAAGGCTAATTACAATCGGATAGAAGATAAAGGCATCAAAAGTTACCTCCCGAGTTATCTGGAAACCCAGAAATCCGTAAATTTCAGTTGAACAGGTAACTTTGTCCTCAATGTTCTTCATCCGTGGGTGAAAATTCTTGTTCTAGCTTGTTTTAAAGATCTTTGATTCCTCTACAATCTTATGAAGAAAACATCAAGCCAGTTCTCGATCGTTAGGAGGTAGAAGCGTCTAAAGAATCCGACTGGTCAGCACATAAAATCAGTTTGCCAGAAAATCGAATTGATTTCATTGCCGGCGCATTCCGATATGATTCCGACAAATCCACCATCTATGATGTTCGTTTTTGCATTCCCGTTCATTCCCCTCTATCAATTTAACCCAATTACGCAATACATTGAGAGAATTTGTAGAAACTCAAATCGGAACGACAAGAACCCTAACTCGAGAACCCAAAATGGTTTCTCTGATCGGCACTATGATCTTAATGGGTACCATAGATCCGGAATTCAATTACTATCCAATGAAACAAGAATCATCGAATTTCGTTCTGTAGATTGAGAGATATTAAGGATTAGTACGCGAGTTTGTTTGGAGTCGCTGATGAACTCGACATCAGGGGCCGTCCAATCAGGATTTAAGGAAACGGACGGCCGAGATTAGATCTGGGGAGTTTAAGTTGGTTATGAATTATATTTCCAGAATTAAACCCTATACTTGTTGAATTAATTTAAATAACTTCCCGAATGAATGGACTTGAATTGTAACCATGAGATTCCATAAAATCTAGTCTATTTTGATGTAATGAATATGGTTTGGAGTTTTTAAAGTAAGTTATGATTTTTGCAAGTTAGGTATTATGCAATTATTTGGTTAAATAAAAAAGATTTTTTATGAAATAAAAATTTTATAATATGTCTAAAATGTTATAGCTACTAATATAATTTGGGATTTTTGGAACTGGTAAATGGGTTTAAGAATTGGTTTATGAATTTTCATAAGAATAACTATACTATATGGTTTTTAATGTAACCAAAATTAAGTATAGTTTATTAATAAACTTTATAGGTTGAGAATAATATATAAGACCAAAAACATTTAATACAGAACTTTTAGGAAATATTTTTATACAAATTTTTAAGTATAGACATATAAATTATATAAAAATAGAACATATGTTGAATCAAGGAATTTAATTAATCTATGTTTATACTAAACTATATAATGTGGAGGTTAATTACTTAATTAAAACTAAGGAAAATACTTTATGTTATAAACCATATTTTGGTGTAGATATGTGTAGCAGTTAATATAATAATTAAATGCAATAAAAACTACATAAAGAATGTCTTGAATAAATTTAGTTTATATATGTAATAATAAAAGAAATAAAATACCTATAGAAAATAGAATTGAAGAAATTAATAAGTTAACTACACCTAACATAATACTATTAAAAGAAATATGAGGAGTATTGAACTTGTGGTTAGAAATTAAGCTTAAGAGTTATCTTGAATTTCTAAGATTAATATAACCATATTAAAATACATGTATAATATTATTTGTCAAAGACCATAATGTAAATCTATAATTTGGTTAAGAATTAATAATTAGGACTTAGGATTATTGTAATTAGATTTGCACAAATAGAACTTATATATAAATTAAATAAAATGAATACTTTTACATCTAAATGTGAAGTGGATTAGTAAGTCTGGATTTAAGAATTTAATAACATTTATAGTTTTGAACCATAACCTAATGTTTTAAGATAAAATCATTAAAAGGATTATGATATAAACTGTGATTAGGAAATTATCTAAATAATAATCCTTAAGTTTCTTAAAAATTAGATAAGCCACATAAAATACATTTATTACCAATATTCAAATGGGAGATTTAATTAAGTGATGTATTTGGTAGTATAGAGCTTGTAAAAGGAGAAATGGAAATTAGATTTAAACTTTTGAACCTTAATCGGACGGACTAAGTTACATAAGATATTATATTGATACACTTTAGGTATTGGGAAATATTGATCTGTTATTTGAATATAAATATGAGAATTTTCAGAATAGATGATCTTATTAAATAATTGGCAATTTCACTTACGAATGGGGATTTAATTCTTAGATTAATTTTACCTTATGTTAAGATATAATGTTTATCTAAAACATAATAAAGGAAAATAATTTATTACGTTACTCCTTTGAAACCTTAGGTTTGTAAATAATTTAAAACGTATTTAAGACTTAAGTTTATTGAGGTTTAGTATAAAAGGATTATACATAGTCTATGGAGGGAATGTGTGTAAAAATAAAACATTTAGGAAATTAAATGTAAGCAAGGATACATAAAAGGTTATCTTAAAACACCTTATTATATAGTTAATGATAAAGTAAATAATATATCTTGTGAATACTAAATGTAAGAGTTCGATAAGTCTAAGTTAATAATAATATAGTTATTTCAATATGAGAGGTAATTCAACATCTTATGACAAGATTATTAGACGGTTATAATAGAAAGTCATTCTGAACTAAGGATATGATAATTGAGTTTAGTGGCTCAATTAAGTTATAATAAAATGTATCTACAACACTATGATTCCAATATACAAGATGTAGATCTTAATTAAGTTAAGGGGAAACTTAATCATGATGGTTTATTTGGTAATATTGATAAAGTACATAATCATTACATTGTGAATTAATAGTATAGTATTCTAAGATAAACCTATTATAGGTCATAAGACGATGTTTATTCTAAAGTAAGAGTAAAAGTATTGAGCTTAAGAATTGTTATTGAATTTCTAAGATTTATTGAATAACATAAACTGCATTTATGACATAAGGGTCTCAAAAGTCTTGAATTGAGAATTATGGTTAAGTATGAGTAGTGGATAAGAGTGGAACAATTAACAAGTGTTAATAAAATACATTCCTTGGTCTTACAACCTTGAGTTATACAACATTCTAAGATAAGTCTAAGGTTACACATAATATTTAAGTGAGGGCTTAAAAGAAAATTGAGACAGAAATAGGAGTGAGGAATTTATTTAAGTTTAACTTAGGCTACAAGTTATTGATGTTAGACTACCTTTAATATTCCTCAGAGTATTGTTGATTATTTGCACAAGTCGACTAGAACTGCTACAACAATTACCAGGTACGATTTCTCGTACTCCAGACTTTGCTAACGACTATATGGAATGTTTGGAAAACGCTAACTGAGTGAATGGATTTCAAAAGGAAACTGGTTTGTGTGGCTAACTCAGCTTGATGTGACTAACTGAGCCTTGAATGTGAAACTTACATGGTTATTGGTTCCTTCTATTGGTTGTTTCATTAGACATTAACTGCCTAGGGTTTACGCTTCTGCACTCTGTAGGACTGAGTGTTTTGGTATTGCTCTGGTGCAGTTAGTGATCTAGTGGAATATGGAAAAGGACAATCTTGGTAATTCTTCCTTTGACTCTGGATATTGTTTCATCCATGAGCTGAGTCTTTTGTGGTGACGTGCGCGCGTCTTCAATGGTAACAGTGAGGGGCTGTATATCCCATGTCCCAAAAGGGACGTAGTAAACAGTGAGGAGATGTATATCCCCTGTCCCAAAAGGGACGTAGTAAACAGTGATGGGCTGTATATCCCCTGTCCTAAAAGGATGTTTTTTGGCGGTGGGGGCCATCTCCAAATAGTTTTATTCCACTCTTGAGTTGTTGGTTCTTGGATATCTATCTTTCCATTCTTAGTCCTTGTGACTACTTAGGTCTTTCTACTCCTAACTGAAATTGGTTCTAACTTGAGCATTGGATGTTCACTAACTCATGGTGTGATTTTTGGATTGACAACTTTATCTTTACTCCCTCCGTCCCGTTTGACCTTCTGGTTTACTATTTGGACTTGTCGTTTGACTTCAATATTTAACATGAAGATGACATAATTTTATAAATCTAAGTTTTGTAATAGAATCCGTATTTCAAAAAACTATATGTTGTAGAAATTTGTTTAAAAATTATTTTATCTTATATGTCTTAATATTGAAGTGGAAAAACGTGCCAAAAAGCAAACAGGAAGGTCAAAGTGGGACGAAGGTAGATATTATCGTTATCCTTAACTGTTATCTTTGACTTGGGATTTTTAAAGTGCCTTGTTTCCCTGTTTTACTTCAAGAGTTTGATCTCAAGTTACTGTTTATTTTAAGAGTTATGTTTTAAAATGTTGTTTGGAGAATTGTACCAGTTCCATTCCAGGGGAACTGACTCACCCCTCCCGGGGTGGGCTGCTTGGTTTCATCTTGCAGGTACGAATTGTTTATACAGGTGGCCACGAAGAGCATGCGTGATTGGGATGGGAATTAGGAATGTGGAGAGTTATTCTGTTTTATGTTTAGTTTGTTTACGTTGTTTTCTTGAGTCAGACCGTACACTTAGTAATTGTAATGGTTGTAATTGGTGAGGTTGGTACCGGGTGTTTGGAACCCGATGGTCTGTAATCGCCTTAGTATTTTAATTTCGCTGTAAATACGTTAAATAGGGGTGTTACAGAAGGTCCTAAGGATTTCCTAAGGTCTAGACGTGTGTGTTTAATGTTAAGAGCGATATCTGTGATTTTATGTATATGATATTGTATACAGTATTGCTCGACACCACTGCGTTTATTTCTACGCGAACGTCTTATGACTGAAAGTTTTATACATCTAAACTGCGAAAAAGACTAACTGACCTTTAGGTATTATTGAACCTAACTGATGGTCAACGTTATAGTCTTAATTCAAGTATTGGTTATTGTACCACTGACTAAGGGAAATCTAAAGAGAGGAATCCAGACGTTTCGACTTTCTGGTTGCCGTCATCGTGATCACTACGAGAGACTTCAATGGGGAGTCACTCAAGGGAATCCATCAGTCTCATTCGATGATGGCGGAGGGCACTACCGTTGGTGCACAGGTTCGACCGGATCGGTCATTTATCCAGGGCCATAAGGTCAGCTGGTAATGGTTCCTATGGAACCCAGGGGACATACTGTCTATTATTAAGTTATTAAGGGTTGTCTTAACATGACGCTTGAGGTGGAATTTAATTGGAAAAGGTTAAGTGATTGGTTGCAGGTGGCCAACTAACAAGTACGGTTAATTAATACGTGTATCTTGTTTGGTTATTGTTATGGATTATGGGTGTTTGATTATCTGGTTGTTGTTTACTACTGTGCACTGATGTTTGCAGGTGAACTGTTATGTGATCGTTAATATTTACAGTTATTACTGTTGTTATTGTAAACCGGTATTTCATGTAAAGAATCTAATATCAAGATGACTAAGACGACTTAAGGAATCTAGATGACTTAGGACTACATTTAGCATACCAGCATTTCGATTGCTGAGCCCTTCAATGGGCCAAACATTCAGGTTACTGAAGAAGACTCAAGCCGGAGAGCGGGGAACCGGGGTAGCTGATGTGTTCTTAAGAACCACTTTTAAAGTTTTATTTATGTACTATATTCAGGAGTTTGTTGTATTCGGTTAGTTGCTCATTTAGTTTGGATTTGGTTTGTAATAATTGGAGTGCTCAGTATCTGTTCATCACAGCGTGAGGAGTTAAGTTGTTGGAAGGAGTAAGGATGCCTTGTTACTCTAGGGTGAGTAACGGCGTGTACACACCAAGGAGTAGATAGTTTATTTCCGCTGCGACTGTCTATTTATTAT